>CAUDMG010000452.1:0-22500 GCA_958450375.1 Homarus gammarus
TCCGGCACTCTTCCCCCTCCCTGGATCACCTCCCTGCGAATTTCCTGTTGGTACGACCCACCATAAAGGTACGACACCACTTCACCATAAAGGTATGACCACCACCGCACCATAAGGATAGGACCGCCACCTCACCATCAGGGTACGACTACCACTTCACCATAAAGGTACGACCACCACCTCACCATCAGGGTGCGACCACAACTTCACCATAAAGGTACGACCACCACCTCCCATCAGGGTACGACACCACGTCACCATAAAGTACGACCACCACGCACCATAAATGGACGCACTCACCATCAGGTACGACCCACCACTTCACCATAAAGGTACGACCCACCGCACCATAAGATAGGCCGCCACCTCACCATCGTACGACCGTTGGCGCCTCTTGTGAAAACATTACGCATATTTTTCAAGCCTAAATATAACTTGGTCTCCAGACAAACGTACTCAAGCGTAAATTTTCACTCAGTCTTCCCTTCCTACACTCAAACGTAAATTAAAATGTCACTGTCTACAACACATCACGGAGGAGTAGTAGAGAGTGTAAACATTGCTCCTAGGATCACAACTACCAACTTCCTAAACCCTTCTTTCACCTGGTCTTCCCTCAGCTAAAATAACGCTATAAGAATTATTTCCCCACTTAGAGGCCTCATCCTCCCCCTCCTCAACCAGCCTTGAAATCATACATATACTCTCTTAAGTTAAGTGAAAGAAGAGTAAGAATGAACGAGAGATGTATGAGAAGGAGGCCAGATGGACTGTGTTCTCCGTGAGGTAGTACAATATAAAAGATCAAGGTTGAAACATAATACACCTCGTACATGAACAGTTCCTACTCATCCTCTACAGTGTAAACAAGTCGTTCTGTTGTTCCTGGACAGTTGCCACAGCATGTTAACCATCACTATAACGGAAGAACACTCCTCCCCCCAGGCATAACAACATCGGCAAGTTGGTTTTCAGTTCTTGGAGTTACATTCAGGAAATACTGAGTGTATAGATCCTGGCTGTGTGGGTCATCAACACCAAAGTAGTGGTGGGGTTTTGACCTGTACCCTCCTCCAGGACACACCTGGCAGCGGTGGACCTAATGCTGGCCTCACAAGGCCCGATGCATGTTTGACGACCATACTTGAAGGAGAGGGGGTGATGGGGCAGAGGTAATGGCGGGGATGTTAGTGATGGTAGAGCAGGTGTCACAGGTGGGTCGTTGTGGAGTGGTCAGGTATCCTGAACCAAATCCAAACACAGGTTCCATATCACAGAACACGCCAACACCTGTTCGATAAATCACTACAGCACACGTTGTCAGATATAAAATGTAGCAGTGTAGTAATGGAGGCGAGGTGCTGGTGAGTGGCGGTGATGGGAGTGCTTGTGAGTGGCGTGAGGATGTGGTGAGTGGCGGTGAGGAGCTGGTGAGTAGCGGTGAGGAGAAGTGGTAGTGAAGGAGAAGGGTGGTTAGGGTGATGAGGGTGAAGGGTTGGGGCGGTGGTGGAGGGTTGAAAGGTGATGGTGGAGTGGTGGAGGGTTGAAGAATGGTGGTGGTGGCGTTATAGGTGGAAGTAGTGGTTAGGTTGAGGGATGGAGGTGAGGATCATGTGGTAAGATTGTGGTAGTGATGGTGAGAATGAGGGTGGTGGTAGGCGTGGGTGGTGGTAGGTATGGGTGGTAGTGGTGGTATGGTGGTAGTGGTGGTGAGGGTGGTGGTAGGTGTGGGTGGTTAGGGTGGTGGTGGGTAGTAGTGGGAGGGTGGTGGTAGAGGTAGTAGTAAGGGAGGGGTGGGTGGTTAGAGGTAGTAGTGGTGGTGGGTGGCAGTGGTGATGAGGGATGGTTGTGGTGTAGAGTCGAGGATGACTACAACAAACACCCATATCCCCCCAGTGAGGTTTGCCAGCCACGATCAATGGTATACTCCGACGAAAATCTCGCCCGAAGAAAATCCCATCAGACGACTACCAGCTGGACATAATCCAGAGAGAGACATTCACAGCATTCAATTCAATTCTTCCACTATACAGAATCCCACCACCAAAATAATAACAGTAGACAAAGTTCCATAAGCCACTGTTTCCTATAACGTTCGATAATCTTTTTACCCTCAAGCACGAATTTATTCTCTGGTTTAGTCTCAGTGCAATTACAACGCCATCTAAACAGTACTCCCCATCTATAGTTACGGGGGACATTTAACTTAAGAAACTTTGTAAATTCAGAGCCTTAACTGCGAGGTGAAAGTGTCTTAACTTACGATATTATAAGTATTTTCTCCCTCAGTGATACATGGTGTTATGTGTTGGATAATGAGGCACTCACGTCACACCCCCCCCCCTCCCCATGGTCGTTTACATATCGTTTTCCCTATTATTATTATTCTTGTATGATATGGACACAAAGTAGTACCTTCAGCTGTGTATTATTATATTACTCTTATATTACTCCATTAATTATGTATAGTAAGTATTACAGAACATGTATTAATTCTATGTAATATTCCCATTTGTGTACCATATGTATATAAATTATCATATTTATACTTTATGTATCAGCTTGTGAATGCTGGCATCTGTACTCCCAGAGCGCAGTAATACATAGATAGATAGAGAGGGAAGACAGAGTCCTCGTGGTGCGGACGCGAGCTTCTGGGTCCCTCTGTATATATAACTCCCGTACGAGAATAGAACCTACTTTTAAGAGAACAAGTGTTTGTGTATACCTTCAGTAGTATAGAACATTTTGTGGGCATTCAAGACGAACGTCAGATAGCGCAGTGATTATTTCTCAGTGAGATACAGTGGACCAAGCCTTCCCGCCCAGACTCTGTTAATGGCGTCTCGTCTTCAGCTTCACCATCCACAGCAAGACTACTGCAAGCCTCTAGACTTAGTGTTGTGAAGTGCTATGCTGTGTACAGTGCTGTGCTGTGTTGTGTATTTTAATCATAATTGTCTGTGCAAATTGCGGTCAGATGACTAAGGGAGCGGCCCGACAGTACATGCTCACCCATCTCTGGTCTGAGGGTGACTGAGGAACAGGTGCTCGACGCCGCCCAGCTGCTCCTACGTCTGGCAGCGCGCCAAGCCTCCCCTCCCGCCAGACACAGGCACACACACGCATTCACAGAATCACCTTATATTTTTCTTGTGACTTACTGTAGACTTCTGTAATTCTGTGCATAGATTACGAGGGGCTGACCCGGTCTTTTGCACAGATAGAGTACAGAAGCAGTCGACATGTCTCACAGGGATCAAAATGATACCCTGGACGATGGGGTTACGAGTTTTAGTGTGGGAGACCTCTCCCCACCCACACTCAGGCCCCACGCTCCCCACACTGACAACGCTCAGTCACCCACGGAATCTCCTCGCTCGTGGCGAGCCAGCTCTCCTGCGATGCATGCGTCCACAGATCTCCTTCAACTGATAAAGTGGATGGAAACTTCTCGACGCCAGGACGATATTGCAAGGAGAGAAGAGGAAGAAAGTCGGTACAGAAGGTCTGAAAAACGGCGCCATGAAGAGGAACAATGACGCAGAGAACTCGAAGACATACGTAGAAGTGATGATGATCTTAGAAGAAGAGAGGATCAAGCCAGATTTGAAGTCTTGATTTCTCTGTTAGCCTCCCCACAACGATCTACTGTACAAGATTCGTCTGCTACTACTAACGTTGATGCGACTAGAGTTACTGGGATCTCATTTCTCAGAGTCGAGTCAACAATCCCTCAAAAGGCTGCAGTACACACGCCTCCTCTCTGAAGTCTGACGCTTCTTATCAGATGTTTCGGGAATGGCGTCGACGTTGGCAAGACTATGCAACAATGGTTGACTTGTCAAGTTTATCACAGCCGAAACAAATGATACAGCTTCGTATGTGCTTGTCCTTAGAGACACAACGTACTCGCGAGCACACAATTCAAGTGCCTCCTACGACAACTGTGACGGTAGAGGCCGTGCTCGACAAGTTGCAGGAACACGTCTAGGGACAGCACAACGAAGCACTCAGAAGAAGAGAACTCCTCCAATGTAAGCAGCTTGATGGAGAATCTTTTGACGCATTTTTTGTAAGGCTCAAAAGGTGTTCAGAGGAAGTTGATGTTTGTCCTGGAAATTCTCAAGTCTGTGAAGAGACACAACTCAAGACAATCATTTTAACGGGTGTCCGAGATGAAGAGCTAGTTCAGCGTCTCATTTCCCTCGACCCCACTTCCTCCCTTCAAGATGTTACAAAATGTCGAGCGTACGAGGCCGCCAGGTGTGCGACTTCAGCTTTACGCTCACAACCTGACCAGGTGAGGGCGATGTCTTCCTACAGAAAGGGTAAGAAGCAGCAAGGTAACCCCACCCCTCACCCTCCAGCTACACCTTCAGCAGCAGCTTTGTGTAACAGCTGTGCGAGACAGCATAATGCCTCCCAGTGCCCAGCTGCTCAAAGCGTGTGCAGAAGTTGCGACCGCCAGGGTCACTGGGCTTACAGTGTCAAGTGCCCTGCTAGCAAAGTTCAGTGCAGACTTTGTGGTCGTGTGGGCCATTATGGCAAATGTTGTCGTAAGAAGACACATAAAGGACACCACCTAGGATCCAAGAAGTCATCCTCAGGTAGTGCTGGCGCGCCCCTCCTTCTGGCAAGCATCAAGACGCAGTGTCCAGTCGTTCCTGCCGTCGTGTACATTGTTTCACAGACACGACGCCCCAGCACATTACTGTCGTCATTTCTTACGGTAACTCGTCATCCAGTCTTCAGATGTTACCTGACACCGGTGCTGACGTCTCAGTAATTGGTCCACAACACTTAGCAAGTCTGGGAATACCCCGGAGCAACCTACAGCCCCCTCCTCAGACGAAACTGACAGCTGATGGTTCCAAGATGGCTCCAGCTTTGGGATCTTTCTGGGCTACCCTTACCTTTGGTAAGCAGTCTTGCTCAGCCCGGATTGATGTTCATGATGGTATCCCGACTCCGCTTTTATCATATGGCCATTGTCAAGAGTTGGCCATTATTTCCAAGGAATTCCCTAAACCTATTTTAAAGATCACCCATGTCAACAGGTTGAAGGAATTCCCTATCTCTACTAACACGTCCCCTTCTGATGCAAGAGCTTACCTTCTCAAGGAGTTTGCTGACGTGTTGGTTACGAAGAAATCTTTAGGATCTACACCACTCAAGCCGATGGTGGGTCCACTTATGAAGATTCATCTTAAGGATGGTGCTACACCTTTTGCCATCCACAACCCTCGTTTGATTCCTCACGCCTACAAGGAGCTAGTTAGACAAGAGCTTGACTCCATGGTTGCTCAGGGAATCATCAAGCCGGCCGGAGACGAACCTTCACCTTGGTGCCACCCTCTTGTCCCCGTCGCCAAACCTCGTGGTGGAGTACGGATCACCACCGATCTGTCAAAACTAAACCAGCAAGTTTCCCGTCCAGCCCACCCTTCACCCACACCCTTCGCAGCTGTTCGAAATGTGGACCCGAAGGCGAAGTTTTTTACAACGATGTACGCCTTATGTGGTTATTGGTAGATCGAGTTGGCCGAAGAAGACCAGCATTTGACTACATTCATCACACCATATGGGAGATATCAGTATTGCAGAGGCCCCATGGGATTTGCCGCTACGGGTGATGCATTCTGTCAACGTGGTGTCGCGGCCCTTCAAGGAGTCACGAATTGTGTCAAGGTGGTTGATGATATCTTACTCCATGACGAAGACTACTGTGCCCACCTCTCCCGGATATACAAAGTTCTCACCAGATGTCGAAAGTACGGGATTACCCTCAACGCTGACAAGTTTGTAGTCGCCGCACCATCAGTGAACTTCTGTGGGTACACTCTCTCAGCATCAGGTATCGCAGCTGACCCGGAGAAGTTAAGTGGAATCAGGGATTTTCCAACCCCTGCCAACCTGACAGACCTCCGTTCTTTTTTTGGGTCTGGTCAATCAGCTGGCTGAATTTACACCTGACATCTCCGCTGCAGCCCAGCCGTTACGCCCCCTGCTGAGCCCCAGGAGGACATTCCTGTGGACCCCAGATCATCAAGAGGCCTTCCAGCGAGTCAAGCAGGCCCTCTTGAGTCCACCTGTCCTCGCCTGTTACGACCCAGCCCTACCCACCGTCCTCCAGACTGACGCCTCCAGACACTACGGCGTTGGTTACGCCCTTCTGCAGGACCATGGCGGTGGACAACTCCGCTTAATTCAGTGTGGATCCCAGTTCCTGACCGACGCTGAGACCCGATATGCCACGATTGAGCTGGAGATGTTGGCTGTTGTCTGGGCGAAGTGCCGCTTCTACCTGATAGGACTTCAGCACTTCACCCTCTTCACGGATCATCGCCCTCTTATACCTATAATCAATCACTACTCTTTGGATGCAGTAGAGAATCCTCGCCTTCAACGTCTGAAAGAGAAGCTCTCGCCTTATCTCTTCACGGCTGTGTGGCGTGCGGGTAAGCTGTTGTGCATCCCGGATGCCCTGTCCCGCGCCTCTGTCAGTCGCCCCACCCCAGAGGACGAGATGTTGTGTTCTACAGCTGCTGCATCCCTCAAGTCAGTAGTTTCATTGAAGGCCTTCTTCACATCAGAAGAGTCTACAGCACCGGATGCAGACAAGACCCTTGAAGATCTCCACACCGCAGCACCGGCCGACCCTTCCTACATCCGGCTCGTCGACTGTGTGTCTCAGGGATTTCCATCTAACCGATACGACCTTCATGAATCGCTACTCCGGTACTGGAAAATACGCGAGGATCTCTATTGTGACGGAGGCCTCGTCTTGTATGGTCCACGAGTAGTTATTCCTGCTGCCCTACGCCGCCGTACCTTGACCCGCCTTCACGACAGCCATCGAGGAGTGGAGGCCACCAAGCGACGGGCGAAGCAGACTGTATTTTGGCCCGGAATCGACGCGGACATTGCAAGTACCGTCCGTGCCTGTGAACCATGCCAGATTCTGCAACCTAGCCAGCAACAGGAACCTTTAATGTGCGACGACAACCCTTCAAGACCCTTCGAGTTTGTGTAGGCCGATTTCTTTGCAGTAGCAGGGAAGTCCTTCCTCGTCATTGCCGACCGATTGTCTGGATGGCCTGTTGTCCCCTGTGGTAGATACAACGGCTACTACTACCATCCGGAACTTCAGGCATTACTTCAGAGAAGTTGGTGTTCCCCTCCGCCTCAGGACTGATGGAGGACCCCAGTTCACCAGCCACGAGTTCCGGGACTTCATGGACCGTTGGGGAGTCCGTCATGTCGTGACCTCGCCCCACTACCCCCAGGCGAATGGACACGCTGAAGCCGCAGTCAAGACTGTGAAACACCTGATCCTTAAGGTGTCACCCTCAGGAAATATCGACTGCGAGGACTTCGATCGAGGTTTGTTGGAGTTACGCAACACCCCGAACTTCACCGGACGCTCCCCAGCCCAGGTTCTATATGGACATCATCTCAGGTTTTGTGTTCCTGCCCACCCGAAGTCTTTTTCTCAAGAGTGGCAGGCCAAGACTGAGGAATGTGACCGCCGTGCAGCAGAACGAGCCGCAGATGTCGCTGCTCGGTACGACTGTCATGCCCGTCCCCTTCCCAGGTTGAGTATCGGCCAGCAGATCAGGATTCAAGATCCGGTATCTCACCGCTGGGACAAGGTTGGGGTTGTTATGGGTATTGGCCGGTCCAGGGACTACCAAGTGCGTCTTCCTAGTGGTAGAGTATGGTGGAGAAACCGTCGTTTCCTCCGACCTGTGGAGCTGCCTAGTGTTGACCCTTCCCCAGTTGAGTCCCCTAATGTTGATGTCTCTAAAGTAAATCCATCCCCACCTTGTGTTTCTGCCCCAGTACTCCGCAGGTCCGAGCGACTCAGAAACAAAAGGTCCGCTCAAGATGAAACTATGAGCGTATAGGGGGGAGGGAGGTGTATGATATGGACACAAAGTAGTACCTTCAGCTGTGTATTATTATTATTATTATTATTATTATTATTATTATTATTATGGTCCAGACACACCCTTTATTTTTTTTAGCCTTTTAAGAACTTTATAGGTCAGAGATCCCCCCCCCCCCCCCCCGACCCTGTTCGGTGTGGGGGAGACATGATGCATCAGCTGGCGAGTGTTCTTGTTATGAAACACTGCCAGAAGGAGACGGTACATTACCATAACAAATACCAGTAGAGTATAAACAGGAAATATTGCAAAAGATCTATCTTTGAAGGTAGGGTAGTCACTTACTCCTCAAACTTATCTGTGTTATTAATGGACTCTGACCTTTGACCTACAGTAATGATGTCACCAAAACAACCCCGTGACCTTTAGTGACTTTCAGTAATAGGATCACCACTAAATATAACCCCGTGACTTTTACTGACCTTGAGTATTATTTCTTATTGGGCACCCCCCCCCCCCCCCCCCTACATCCTTGTGTAAGGTGAAGCGCAGAAGCGTTTACAGCGCCCAACAGGGAAGCATGCTAAGTTCACGCTTGCCTTATGTCTCATGTTAAGGGCGTAGAAGCCTGAAGAGTCCATGGTTTATGTCTAAGCAAGTTATTGGAAGCTTCAACAACTTGTCCCTGAATACGAATTCGCAACTTTCGATTTACAGCAGGTACCTACTTTGCTGCTAGGTGAACAGGGACCAAGGGGACTAGGAAGAGTGTCCAAAGAACTTCCGCCGGCCCGGAAATCGAACTCGTGACATCATGCTTGCGAGGCAAGAGCAGGACCGCTCTACCACCAGCGCCCCCACCTTGCGTAATGACGTCATCAAAAAACAACCACGTGACCTTTAGTGACCTTGAGTAATGACGTTCACCAACAAACAACCCCCGTGACCTTGAGTAATATCACCACTAAACATAACCCCGTGACCTTAAGTGACTTTCAGTAATATGATCACCAAAATATTTCACTGGCTTAAACAAAGCTCCAGTGAACGTGAGGGTGAAATCAGCGTGACGATAAATCTTAAGCGTTTATGGACGGTGACTATATAAAGGAAATAGCTAAATGAACAAATAAAGTAATGAGAACAGAAAGAATCGGTAATAATTGGTGAAGGAATATAATGAATAGAATAATTATAGACACGAGACAAGACACAATAAGAAGGGGGTAATAATAGCGTGTGGTGGTGGTGGTGATGGTGGTTCAATATGTAGTGGTGGTGGTGGAAGATGTATTGGTGGTGGTGAAGTGGTGGTGGAAGATGTAGTGGTGGTGGTGGAAGATGTAGTGGTGGTGGTGAAGTGGTGGTGGAAGATGTAGTGGTGGTGGTGGTGGTGGAAGATGTAGTGGTGGTGGTGAAGTGGTGGTGGAAGATGTAGTGGTGGTGGTGAAGTGGTGGTGGAATATGTAGTGGTGGTGAAGTGGTGGTGGAAGATGTAGTGGTGGTGGTGAAGTGGTGGTGGAAGATGTAGTGGTGGTGGTGAAGTGGTGGTGGAAGATGTAGTGGTGGTGGTATAGTGGTGGTGGTAGTGGTGGAAGATGTAGTGGTGTGTGGCGGTGGTGGGGGATGAACCGGACCGTTGGGGGTGCACGAGACATGTAGTGTGGGGGTGCACGAGGCTTGTAGTGAGGAGGTGCACGAGGCATGTAGTGTGGGGGTGCACGAGGCTTGTAGTGTGGAGGTGCACGAGGCATGTAGTGTGAGGGTGCACGAGGCTTGTAGTGTGGGGGTGCACGAGGCTTGTAGTGTGAGGGTGCACGAGGCTTGTAGTGTGGGGTGCACGAGGCATGTAGTGTGGGGGTGCACGAGGCTTGTAGTGTGGAGGTGCACGAGGCATGTAGTGTGGGGGTGCACGAGGCTTGTAGTGTGGGGGTGCACGAGACATGTAGTGTGGGGGTGCACGAGGCTTGTAGTGTGGAGGTGCACGAGGCATGTAGTGTGGGGGTGCACGAGGCTTGTAGTGTGGAGGTGCACGAGGCATGTAGTGTGAGGGTGCACGAGGCTTGTAGTGTGGGGGTGCACGAGGCTTGTAGTGTGGGGGTGCACGAGGCTTGTAGTGTGGGGGTGCACGAGGCTTGTAGTGTGGGGTGCACGAGGCTTGTAGTGTGGAGGTGCACGAGGCTTGTAGTGTGGGGTGCACGAGGCTTGTAGTGTGGAGGTGCACGAGGCATGTAGTGTGAGGGTGCACGAGGCTTGTAGTGTGGGGGTGCACGAGGCTTGTAGTGTGGGGGTGCACGAGGCTTGTAGTGTGGGGGTGCACGAGGCTTGTAGTGTGGGGCGCACGAGGCTTGTAGTGTGGGGGGTGCACGAAGCTTGTAGTGTGGGGGTGCACGAGGCATGTAGTGTGGGGGTGCACGAGGCATGTAGACAGGGGGTGCACGAGGCTTGTAGTGTGGGGGTGCACGCAGCATGTAGTGTGGGGGTGCACGCAGCATGTAGTGTGGGGGTGCACGAGGCATGTAGTGTGGGGGTGCACGAGGCATGTAGTGTGGGGGTGCACGAGACATGTAGTGTGGGGGTGCACGAGGCTTGTAGTGTAGGGGTGCACGCGGTTTGTAGTGTGGGGGTGCACGAGGCTTGTAGTGTAGGGGTGCACGCGGTTTGTAGTGTGGGGGTGCACGAGGTTTGTAGTGTGGAGGTGCACGAGGCTTGGAGTGTGGGTGGTGCACGCAGTTTACCAAGTTTAAGCGTCTGACGTCCTGCACCTCCCTGCTGTGTCACGACACCAACCAGCCCCCACCACAGTTCCCAGCAGTGAGCACGCCGGGGCAAGTGGAGGTGGGCGGGGGGGAGGAAGTGAAAGAGCTGGAAGAGTAGGGAGGAGGAGAAGCAACGGGTAGCTGGAGGAAGAAGACGAGTAAGGGATGAAGGAGCAGGAAGGTGGAAGAGGAGGAACAGGAGCAGGGAGGAGGAGGAGAAGCAGGGGGTGGAGGAGCAAGGAGGAGGCGGAGCAGGGTGGTAAAAGAGGAGGAACATGGGCAAGGAAGAGCAGCAGCAGGGAAGAGGAGGAGGGGGAGCAAGGGTTAGCGGGAGGAATAGGACGAGTAAGGGGTGGAGGAGCAGGGAGGTGGAAGAGGAGCAGAGAGGAGGAGGAGGAGAAGCAGGGGGTGGAGGAGTAGGAGGTGAGTGAGCAGGGGATCGGAGGAGGAAGAGCATGAGCACGGGGATGGAGGAAGAAGAGTAAGGAGAGACGAATCCTGTTAAGTTGTATGGCTGTATAATGATTCTATAAAGTTGTATGGCTGTATAACGAATCCTATAAAGGTGTATGGCTGTATAACGATCCTATGTAAGGATGTATAACGAATCCTGTAAAGGCGTATGGCTGTATAACGAATCATCTGAGGATATATTATAAAGAATCCTACAAGACTTTATCGTGCCTCGCCTCTCGTTTTAACATAGTATATATACAGAAATAAAATACGAGTCACTATAGCTACTTGTCCCAGACGTCAAGTTGGAGTGTACTGTACCCGACTTTACATCAATAAGAAATTTCCATGGTACAGGGAGAAAAATATATATACGAAAACGATGGTGCGTATAAGTATGTGTGTATTGAAGTGCGTCTGTATAGATGCATGTGTGTATGTAGTACAGTGTGTGTGTGTGTGTGTGTGTGTGTGTCAAGGAAGGCGTTTACTCGGCCCATCAGTCCCGTGTTAAGTTCTCACGCATCTCCAGAATTTGCTACCGCCAGTTCGCCCTCATAAAAATGCGAGACAAGTACCAATTTTCTGCTCAGCTGAATATGGAGCGAAAAATTATGCAAAAATTTCCGATAGAGCAAATCTAAGAAATAATGTAATAAAACGAACAAATGTCTTTAGTGATAATAATTTAAACAAAATTCTAAGGAAAAAAATGAAAAAGATTTTGTCAGTCGATTATAATTCGTCAAATCGTGAGATTTACGGAGCGTGAGAGACGAAGATTACGTATTCCGAAGAAAACGCAGGATGAAGGATGAGTGTGAGAGTTTTAAGGCCGTCGATAATATAAAGTCTTATTCCTTATTGTCCGTTCATACTCTTAACAGTTCGATCACTCATGGACACCAAAATATGAAAATTGAAGTTTAGTAAAATGAACATAAATAAACACGGACGTTGATTAAATTTCTCAATAAAAGTGAAAAATGTGGTTGAAGTAGACGCCAACCTCATGATAAATGAAGAAATACAGGAATTAATAAAACCCAAGTCATTGTCCTCTCTGGGAACTCAAAAAAGTATTCCCTCGTTTCTCCCGGGAAAAGATCCTAGCTGGTGCCAGTAGCCCTGAAGATATTGCAAAATGCCCCGCGCTAGTGCGAATTCTATGCAGATATCCGTACTTAGCCCAATTCTCCATCTTTTTTCACCCCCATGTACTATCAATAAGGATGAAGGCGTTTGTTATCGCTTTGTCAAACGCCAAAAGATTTGTCACCATCAAAGGTCAAGTTAATCATCATTAAACTATAATATTTCACGGCGTGACATTAATTCAGCAAAAGCGGTGGTCAATTATCTCACCTTCACTGCATGATATAAGGAAATCTTCCTCTGGTATTTTACTTAAGCTGGTGTTCCATTTCTTTTAAGGAAGATTTTGTTGCATTTCCCATAAATTAATTTATTCCTGTTAATAATAATAATAATAATAATAATAATAATAATAATAATAATTTTAACCGGAAAAAATATCCTTATGGCTTTGCTTAGGTTAGGTTAGGTTAGGTTAGGTTAGGTTAAGGTTGATAATCAGGAGACATGAGAAGTTATATTTAATGTGTTCCTCACCTATCGTGTTTACCTCGCAGATGAAAGACCCGGTAAACTTCTATCCATAGTTCAGTATTCCGGCCAAAGATCAAAGGGAGAATTTAAGAGGTTCATAAATGTGGTGAATGTGACCTCCAATGACATATATATAAATGGCAGGAAAAAATGGGTTACTGAAATGGGGGTAAAAATGGTGGAGTCGTTTTAAGAATTTCAATCTGTCTTTAAGTTATGTTCAATGACTAAACTTGTGATTTTAGGTATAGCTATTTGATTATTATTTATGAATTAATTTTCTCTCTTTACTTGCATGTTGAATTGGCATGATTTACTGTGTCATAAACGAGAGAAAATGTGTCAGTTTCTCTTTAAAGGAAATGCGCGCGCGTGCACACACACACACACACCACACACACACACCACAGGCTGGGTAAACTTGAAAATCCTCTGATGTAAGATATCTATTTCCAATGCTCATGTCCCATTTTCTGCGTTTGCGTCCTCACACCCACACACAGCTGGTTGCAAGATTTTGAGAATAACTTGAATCCTATTCCAGATGATTTTCAAGTGAATATATTATGTGGTCAATGTGATAAAGTTTTCTTTTCATGATTCCTGAATAAATCATGTGATTAAGAGTTAGTTTCTTCCCACCCATTAGCCTGGCCAGTCAGAGCCAGATGTTTTACACAAGGTCGTAAAGTTATTTACTGTGAGTTATGAAGCTCCAGTATTACGGGGGGGAAACTTGCTGAATGCGGAGGGGAAAAAACCGCTCCTGTAGAAGGTCAGAAGAAGCACTGGCTGAAGGGTAAAGGCAGTAGAGGTAGACACAAGTTGAGATGGATCACCGCGGCGAGGAAGGACATGCATAAGCAAATGCTAAAGGAAAAATAAGAGCAAGACGCGCCTCACTACCCGAGCGGCCGATACCGAGGAGGTGCGGGGTGAATAAGGAAAATGAAGATAATAAAAGGCTGAAGATAAAAGAGGAAAGAAAAACTATAAATATAATGAAATTGGCATCAATCAACCCCCCCCCCCCCCCCGAGTCCTCACATTCATCCCTGATTGGTCGTTCAACAGGTCTTCAATATTTAATCAATTCTTCTTTTCGTTCTACAAATTCTCACAAATCAACTGCTCACTTACCCTTCTGAAACAATGTCCGATAGCGAGTAAGTGTAAAATAACATATTGAACATCTAAATAAAGGAAACATTAGAACGATAATACAAAGAGTTATTAAGTGATGAGCGTCGTCGTCACATTTTATCTGGTGACTAATGATTATGACTCTTTAACTTCCCGGCCACCCCTCGCCAACCAATCACGTTCATTCTCAATCATTCTGCCAAGTTAATTTGATTTTAGTTTAGTGACTTGTGACCTATGACCTGAGGACTGTCACATCTGAGCACCTGTAGGGGATGAACACAACAGGTCACTTCGTCCGACAGGCATAATATACAGTAGCGTAATATGGACACACGCACACACACCTCCACTACCTCTCCCACTCCTTCCAGCACCTCTCCCACTCCTTCCAGCATCTCTCCCACTCCTTCCAGCACCTCTCCCACACCCCCCAACTCTTTTCCACGCCTCATGTGACTTTTTCAAGCCTCAGTTGACTGTTCCTGGTGTTCCATGTCTTGCATTAATTTTCCACGCCCTCCAGTGTCTTCCACACCTCTCCAACCGGCCTTCATGACCCCTCTGGCCTCCGTACCGCTCCCTAACCCTCTCACTCCTCCCTTCCCCTTTCCCTCACACATCACCCTCTCACCCCTCCCTCGCACATCACCGTCTCACCCCTCCCTCGCACATCACCCTCTCTCCCTTCCCTCGCACATCACCCTCTCTCCCCTCCCTCACACATCACCCTCTCACCCCTCCCTCGCACATCACCCTCTCTCCCTTTCCTCACACATCACCCTCTCACCCCTCCCTCACACATCACCCTCTTATCCGTCCCTCACCCTTACCCTCTCCTTCTCCCTTACCCCCCTCTCTCTCACCCTCCCTCTCTCACGCTCACAACGTGTTTCCTCTATCACCGCCTTCATGAAATATACTGTGCGGTCTCTGGGGATAAACACCTTACGGTTTTGTTGTTCTCATTATATTGGTCGAATCAACTTACTGTTCATCATTCCTTGTACACCTGCACTGTCTATGCACCTGATGAATCACTACTTGTAAGACAATTTAAATGATAAATCTGTCTCTATCTCTATAATTCCTAACCCTTCCACCTACATTATCTATACAGTACTTTTCACAGTCTTCACATTGCTGTACTTCATGTCTTTAATTTTAAAATAAACAAAAGTTGGTGTGAATTTTCAGTTACATGATGTCATTAAAACATGACGCCTCGCTGAGCTCTGAAGCCCTCTTCATTATCCTGATCACCTGCCATGGTACTGCAGGTCCTGTCACTCTCAACATTTATATAATGCGTGTGTGTGTGTGTGTGTGTGCGTGTACCACTGAATCAGAGGCAGGTACAGTATATGTGAATAACTGGGTGAGAAGGACAACAGGAGGGAGGAGGCAGGGTGAGTTACAAGTTAAGTCTGGGATGGAGAAGACTTCGATAAAGAAGGTTGGTGAGAGTAGGTAGAGTGAGGTGGGCGGAGGAGGGAAGGTTGGTGAAGGGAGCAAGTGAATGGACGGCAGGGAGGGAGGTAGGGTGGGGAAGGAAGAATAGAGTGAGGGAGGGAGGAAGGCTTAGACTGAGATAGGAGGACTGTGTTAAGAAGGAGTTAAGAAAGTTAGCTGCGATGGAAAATGGAGGACAATGACGATAAATAGGGAGGTGGAGGAGGAAGAAAAACAATAGGGCGAGGCTCAGATTTTAAAGAAACAATATAGTATGGCAGCCTTGGGTAATGAGGACATGACGTCACTTACCCAGACTGGTAGTACAAGAAGTTTCCCCAAGTAGTTCGTTTTGCTTTTCTATTCTCTCTGATGTTATTGACTACAAAATACATAATTATTTATTATCTTTGAAGTAATATAATTCTCACCTGTCTCACCAAGCTTCATAGTATTAACTTGTATTAACAGGTAAGAACACCCGTGGAACATTAAGGCTTAGTTTATAAAATATTCACCAATTACTCTTATTCTTTAATCTGAAACTGATTTATGTCATTCAAAGTGGAACTTAAGCGGTAATGTCAAGGGGAGAATATGGATATGGGGTTGAAAAATACCTTCAAAAATCTGGATATGTTCAGCTACACGAACATAATACACAGCTTTAGTCTCTTCATTTTCTTTTAGAGTCAACCAAAGGTGGACTGAGGCTACACAATCTAGCCGGTCTATATGTCCTTATTTCATACGTCCTAGAAATACTAAACTGTCTTGCAATAGACCACACAAACCAACTACTTTCTGAGAAAAAAAATAACACCAGAGTACAGGTTAACTTTGGCCAAACAGTCAAAAAAATACACTACGTTGGTGTTTAACTCGTGTAGTAGTGTCTTGACTTGACAGAGAGATGTTACATTACGTGGGTCAGGGTAGTGATAGTGAAGGAACTCATTATCATTTCATCCTTTTTATATGTGACAACTTGTCTAATCCGGACCATGACGTGGAGGTTAACTGCCACCCTCAACCCTGCACACCTCAGTATTAAAAAAAAAATCCAGGTGTAAATATCTGTAATATCCTACCAGGTAAAATAAGCCAAACTTGACAACGTTCTCAAGCTTCATTAAGTTATCTAAGCGACGATGGAGCTCTCCTAGTTATGCTCAGTAATCCCTCACTTTGCATATTTTTCTGCGACGTAGTGATGGATATTTACCTCGCAGTATTTTTTTATTTTATTATTTATAAACTCAAGAGGAAAAAAAAAGTCTTTAAAAAGTGTGAAAAATATCGCTGTTCTCCTCTCTATTAACAAGAAAACTGATAGTCTTCAAAACCGTGAAGAAGGTAATGTGTCATTATAAGTTATGTTGATGGTGAGTCTCCTGCCCACCTTTTCGGTTGTGGCGTCCCTGGCAGGCTTCCAAAACAGCATCCTATATACGCCACGTCCTAGCCCATCCTCCCCGTTCACAGCGCTCCTACCAAGCTGCCCTAGGAGCTGTCTGGTTTATTATGTCGTCCAGACCGTCCCTAGCACCACGCCCGGAGGCCTAACTACTTTACTGAATACCTCGCAGCTTGTCCTGGAATAAATTCACTTTTAACAAAGACTTTACAGCTTGTCTTAGCAGCGTCTTCCAAGGCTACTGTCGGTTTATATACTCTATAGCAACCTGTCCAAGGTCTCTGTCTGTCCTGGTTACATGCCTTCATTTACTCCAACGTTTAACCCGTCTCAGCACATAGCCCGTCCATAGCAACCTGTCCCAGCACTCAGTCCGTCCTTGGAGCGTCTCTACAGCCTGACCCAACATGTGCCCTATTGCTGTGGAAACTAACTTCATAAAGTTTCTCGGGGCCGCCTTCCCCCCCACCCCCACCCACCACCCAGCCTCACCCCTCCTCCACCCAGCGCCAAGGAAAATGATACCTTGTATTAGCTGGCGTTAAGGTCGTTAATTACTGCTAGACTGGGGCAAGTACTTTTTATATTCCGGTGGAAAATTGGTTTTATGAGAGGCCGGCGGGCGAGACAAGTGACTCCTCGGCACTAGTGGAGCTGCGAAAAATTGTTAGAGGAATTCGACAGCAATAAACCTTTTGACAAGTTGCTGTATTTCTTAAACGTCTCGGAAATGACAAATATAATTCCTGGATGTTGTGGGCCAGACATCACTTTATATAGAATTATTATAGATGATGGAAATGTTTCTTATTTTGTACAGGGTGAGTGCATATAGCCTATGATCCTCTTAATTACTACAAAAGAAAAACATATTTTTAACCCATGCAAATGAGATGCTCCTCCGGGGAAAAATGTCGAAGACGATACTGGTTCGACAGATTAGGTTTCCTTGTTTATAAAAGACTTCGTTCTGTAACCCCAGATTAATTTTTTGGCTTTGAAATTATTAAAAAAAAACGGGTTTCCTTAATGATCTCCAGATATGCAAAATGGGTCCTTTATATTCTGTGTTTTGACAGGAAGCGACCTCCCAGCCCCGCCCTACGGTCAAAGGTGAACAACCAATTGGAGACTCAGGTATATTCTCTCCAGGATTTTACTGAGGAAAGAAGAATAACAAGAATAACTCGTCCCTATTTGACTTTCTCCTCAAGGAACAGAAGCTTTTGATATCAAGTAAAAACAAAAGACAAACCATCGTTCTCGTGAGCCTCAGTGACTCAATATATCATATATATTCCACAGTTAAGTAACTCAGTAACTCTTCCAAGTATTGTTACTTTTACCGAAGAGTTCCTGAGGTAAAATTCCTCCCTGCAAGACGCATTGTTTTAAAGCACACTCTAGTTCAGCTGGCGTCTCTTAATAACCTCAACGATCGTGCGTTTTCTGCCCGAAAATTCTCCCCTGTCTTAAAGTGTCTCCCTCGCCCCGTTTTTACCTGTTTGGGGGAACTCTGGAACTGAGAGAGTCTCTCTCTCTCTCTCTCCTTGTGTCAGTCTATTTCTCTTTACCAATGCATATGTCTGTCCTTCTCTCTCTATAGTTAATAAAGTTACACATAATATATTTCTCGTAAGGCTTTTATTAGCCAAGTCCATCTATAGGAATATATATATATCATTCAGTGTTAACAAAGTCTTTTTCATAATTCTTTTCCTTACTCTTTACACGAAGCTCTGTTCGGTATGCATCACAATTTACATAATGAGAGTTTAATTAAGCACTCTGTTTATTTTTTTACATTTTCTATAACTTACTCTATCTAAGATCCCATTATATACGTGATATTATCCAGTTGATTTTATATTTTACACAGTGTTTATCTGTAATTTACAGAGTGCCATCTTGTTTCATACATAATTTACATAATGCAAGCTATTTTACTACATAATTTACAAAGTACTATCTATTTTTTACACTATACATTACCTTAAAATCTTACTGTCCTCTTTATTCACCTTTATTTCTTAAATTTCAAAACTTATTATGATTCTCCACTTAAGTGTCATAGTATACTTTATTCCGTAAATCACTTAACAATAACCACTTGAATCCTATAATTCACTTAAAATCTTCCACTTAAATACTAGAGTTCACTTTATCCTGTAAAATTTAACGGTGTCCACTTCAATCCTTATTTCTTTTTACCTCACTTATATTACACAAGGATTTTTCCCAACCATTTTAAGGCTTCATCGATTTACAAAACCTTTTAATGCTATATTTTACAAACCTATTGATTCTGACATCACAATTTACAAAACCATTTCAACGTTACACCAACGATTTACAAAACTATTTAACGCTATATTTTACGAAACTCACGATTCTTACATCATAATTTATAAAACCATTTCAACGTTACGCCATATTTTACAAAACTATTCATTCTTACATCACACTTGGCAAGAATATTTCAATCTACATCAGCAGTTAAAAAAAAAATGTCTCTTCACCGCCACACCAACATCATTTCACAGCAATATTATAATTTACATTCACTTATGTGTTTTACGGTTCCATATCTGGCAGTCTCTCTCTGGCAATGTCATCCAAATTCCTGACTAATTTTCCTTGATTTCTCTCCTGTTTTTTGTTAAATTGACTTGATTTTCTTGGATTTGAATGAGATTTAGTTAGTCTCTTTTTGGATTTCCCAGGATTAGTGTCGCTTTTCTAGATTATTCTTCTACTTATGTCCTAATCACTATATTTTCCTTGACTTTCTAGTTTGTTGATTTTTCTTAGATTTTTCTTAATCTCTCTCTCTCTCTCTCTCTCTCTCTCTCTTATTGTTTTGTTTTTCCTATCCTCTTTCGTTTTCATTCTTATCTATCTCTGTCTGTCTGTCTGTCTGTATTGTTGCTTATCTGTCTCTCTCTCTCTGGCTGTCTGTCAGTCTGTTTTTATCTCTCGCTCTCTCTCTCTCCTACTGACACTCTCCCTTTAAGTTTCCTCCTAAGTTGGTTCGCAAAATCTTACGATATTTTTGTGACATTTTTCCCTTTTTCACATATTTATTTTTCTTATATATCGGATTCTCTCCCTCCCACATTTTCCTCAGGCTTGTCTAGTTCCTTCCTACGGTATCCTTATATTTTTTTTTCCAACCTATCCTCTCCCTCCTGTCCAGTAATCTTCACGGTTCTCATTTTCCTTTCTCATGTTTCCTCTTTATACTCATTTATTTTTCATTCATTATCTCTTCTCCTTCCATTTTTTTCTTTTATCTTATTTCGTATACTTTCACTCATTTGATTTTCGTTTCAATTTTTCGTTTATTTTCGTCGCTTGAACTTTGTTTTTTTCATACTCATTTAATTTGCATATAATCTTTTCGTTGTTTATTTGGTTATTTTCTCTATTTCTTTTTGCTTTCTACGTGTTTTACTTTCATTCCTCTTCTCTATTTTTATTCCTACGTGTGTTACTTTCTTCTATAAAACAACACCTCAAGGGAATTCGTTTAAATCGCTATTATGATATTTCTATTCTTCAACTCTCACATATCCCCACATTTCCTCTCCTATTTTTCCCTGCCAGTGTATAAAATTTTCCCTAGTTTTTTCCCTGTTTCCCCAGCCAGTTTGTAAAATGTTCCCAATTTTTTTTCCCTGTTTCCCTGTGAGTTTGTAAAAATTTACCCAGGGTGTCTGTTTTTCCCTACATTTCCCTGTCGGTGTGCGCATTTTCCTTATGTTCCCCAGATTTACTTTCCTTTTCTTGTGTCATATTTTCCCCATATATAGTATTACCCTAGATTCCTGGAATTTTTCCTTGTGTTTCCCTGAAATGTAAGCAAATATCTGCAGATTTCCTTCGTTATTTTACCATATCTTCTTATCTTGCATCTAATTATTTCCCCTCCAACTAATTTCCCCATATTTCCCCGCCATGTACCCCAAATTTCCCTTGGTTTCACCCGTCTTTCCCTCATATTTCCCTCTCTCCTCAAATTTCCTTTGTTTTCCCCATATCTCCCAATCATGTACTAATTTTCCCCAGATTTCCATCATCTTTCCCTTATATCACTCTATCGTTCTATCCAATTTTCCCCAGATATCCCCCCCCCCCCCCCGTCTTTTTCCCTATATTATCCCGCCCTGGTCGCCGTCTACCTTGATTTTTCTTGCTGATTTAAGTTTAGAATATCCGGCGGAGGGAAGTTTTGTGCCCACCTATTTGCATGATTGACCTCATTAGCTCGACCTTCTTTTTCCACCTCTGAACTTTGCTTTATCAAAACCCTCCGAGAAAAAAAAATCTATTGTTTTTCTGGTTTCTATAACTGTTCTTCATGGGGGATGTTCCTAATGTTCTTCATGGGGGATGTTCCTAATGTTCTTCATGGGGGACGTTCCTAATGTTCTTCATGGGGGATGTTCCTAATGTTCTTCATGGGGGATGTTCCTAATGTTCTTTATGGGGGACGTTCCTAATGTTCTTCATGGGGGATGTTCCTAATGTTCTTCATGGGGGATGTTCCTAATGTTCTTTATGGGGGACGTTCCTAATGTTCTTTATAGGGAGGCGTTCCTAATGTTCTTCATGAGGGAGGTTTCTATAACTGTTCTTCATGGGGGATGTTCCTAATGTTCTTCATGGGGGACGTTCCTAATGTTCTTCATGGGGGATGTTCCTAATGTTCTTATGGGGGATGTTCCTAATGTTCTTTATGGGGGACGTTCCTAATGTTCTTCATGGGGGATGTTCCTAATGTTCTTCATGGGGGATGTTCCTAATGTTCTTTATGGGGGACGTTCCTAATGTTCTTTATAGGGAGGCGTTCCTAATGTTCTTCATGAGGGAGGTTTCTATAACTGTTCTTCATGGGGGATGTTCCTAATGTTCTTCATGGGGGATGTTCCTAATGTTCTTCATGGGGGACGTTCCTAATGTTCTTCATGGGGGATGTTCCTAATGTTCTTTATAGGGAGGCGTTCCTAATGTTCTTCATGAGGGAGGTTTCTATAACTGTTCTTCATGGGGGATGTTCCTAATGTTCTTTATGGGGGACGTTCCTAATGTTCTTTATAGGGAGGCGTTCCTAATGTTCTTCATGAGGGAGGTTTCTATAAATGTTCTTTATGGGGTAACGTTCTAAAACTTACAGTTCTTAGGGAATGAATTTAAAATCCATTGTTCTTTAGGCACAAGTTCTATAAATCCTTGTTCATCAGTGTAAGCAGCTATAACATTTTTTTGCTTTCAAGTAATGCTTTGTTTTGTTTTTCCATCCTAAGTAAAACAAAAGGTATTCCATTTTTTATTCCATGTGTGAAAGAGAGAGAGAGAGAGAGAGAGAGAGAGAGAGAGAGAGAGGGGGGGGGGAAAGAAAGGGAAAGAGAGAGAGAAGGAAGAAGAAAGGGAAAGAAAGTAGTGGAAAAAAAGAGGGAGAGAGCGAGAGAGAAAGGGAAGGAGAGAAAAATAAGTGGGAGAGAGAGATGCTTTCCTTTTTTTAACTGCCATCCCATATTACATTATTCACGGATTAGTTTCGAGATTAGCTTTTCCTTTCAGTCACATTTCAATACTGCACTGTCTTTCCGAGAGAGTTTTTTCAATAACGTTATTATCTGTTTCAATTAGACCGGCTCAAGTTAACAGTGCGCCATAGAGAGATAGAGGGGGTAGGGGGTTGGAGGTAGGGGGTTATGGGTGGGGGAGGGAAGAGGGGATGGGGGTGGAG
>CAUDMG010000452.1:27500-57500 GCA_958450375.1 Homarus gammarus
GGAGGAGGAGGGGAGAAGAGGAGGGGGAGAAGAGGAGAGGAGGAGGGGGGACGAGGAGGGGGGAGGATGGGGGAAGAGGAGGGGCGGAGGAGGGGGAGGAGGATCAGCAGAAGAATGTGGGAAAAGAAAAGATGAAGAACGCTGGATGACCGATTAGGAAAGAGAAAGATGAGGAGTAGGAGGAAGAGGAAAGGGAGAAGGAGGAGAAAGAGAAGTAGGAGGAGCAATATCAGCAGGAGGAAGAACAACAGAAAGAGGGAGAGGGAAGGAGTAAAGTACCCAAGGAGACGAGGCCTTCCTTCGCGTGGTTCTGGTACAGTTTCTCGGATTACTTGTCGTGTTCTCGGACGTGTAAGATGATTCGCCAGGGTGGGAGAGGGATAGAATAAGATAAAGGAGCAGTGAAGAATAAAATAGGAGAGGGAGGTTAGGAGAGGGGATGTAGGTAGGGGGAGGTGTGAGTGGGGAGGTGTGAGTGGGGAGGTGTGAGTGAGGAGTTGTGAGTGGGGTTGTAAGTGAGAGGAGATGCGGGTGGGAAGGAGGAGGTTATGGTGGAAGGAGGAGGTCATGGTGGAAGGGAAGGAGGGTCATGGGTGGGAAGGGAAGGAGGGTTATGGGTGGGAGGGGAAGGAGGGTTATGGGTGGGAAGGGAAGGAGGGTCATGGGTGGGAAGGGAAGGAGGGTCATGGGTGGGGGAAGGGACGGGGGGGTATGGGTGGGAGGGGAAGGAGGGTTATGGGTGGGAAGGGAAGGAGGGGCATGGGGGGGAAGGGGTCATGGTGGAGGGAAGGAGGGTTATGGTGGAGGGAGGAGGTTATGGTGGAAGGGAAGGAGGGTCATGGGTTGAGTAGGTGAGAGGGGTTGCGGGTGGGGGAGATGAGAGAGGTAAGAGGGGTTGTGAGTAGGGAGGAGTGAGAGGATGAAATTAGAGAGAGAAAAAAGTGGGACGTAGATAAGAGGGAAGAGAGAGGAGTGTGTAGTGATGTGAAGAGAGGAGTGGGGTTATGACAGGAAGGTGGTGGGGGAGTGATTGATGGTATGAAACAGGGAAGGTACTATATGTATGTAAAAGGAAATATAGATAAGAATATACTGCATGTTATACCTTGGTCACAGGCATTGTTGTTTAATCTTTTACGCTCACTAGGTTTTCCCTGCTAGAATATATTTTGTATTCATTACATGACCCTAAGGACTTCATAGCGGTAACGCGGACCGAAACTTCTCCAAACAGCCTCGGCAAACATTCAATTAAAATTCCTTTTGTGTCGCGGAATGAGACTTGCCGAGCTTCGCTTCAGGGCCGTACGTCAGTACTTGGGGAAGAGGTGGGAATGGCAGGAGATAAATTTTGTCATGTTTCAAATATTTCATGAAAGTTCTTGAGACCGTGCATATCATTACCTCACGCTGGGCGGGTACAGTATCCATTTATCATAACACCGGGAGAAAAAAGGTAAAAATCTCATCCCTGAAGAAGAGAAGATGGTGGGGATGGGGGGGGGGGGGGGCGGACTCCACGCTCTTCCCAGTTGGTGGGTCCTGATACCTTCCGTCTGCGCCTGACGGATGGTACCATTCACCACCTCCCAGGATGGGCGAGGATGGGGGATGGGGGGGATGGGGGGGGGGATTCCACGCCCTTCCCAGTCGGCGGGTCGTGATACCTTCCGTCTGCGCCTGACGGATGGTACCATTCACCACGTCCCAGGATGGGCGAGGATGGAGGAGGGGGATGGGGGGGATGGGGGGTGATTCCACGCCCTTCCCAAGTCGGTGGGTCTTGATACCTTCCGTCTGCCCCTGACGGATGGTGCCATTCACCACCTCACAGGATGGGCGAAGATGGGGGAGGGGGATGGGGGAGGGGGATGGGGGGGATTCCACGCCCTTCCCAGTCGGTGGGTCGTGATACCTTCCGTCTGCGCCTGACGGATGGTACCATTCACCACCTCCCAGGATGGGCGAGGATGGGGGAGGGGGATGGGGGGATGGGGGGGGGGGATTCCACGCCCTTCCCAGTCGGTGGGTACTGATACCTTCCGTCTGCCCCTGACGGATGGTACCATTCACCACCTCACAGGATGGGCGAGGATGGGGGAGGGGGATGGGGGGGGGGGATTCCACGCCCTTCCCAGTCGGTGGGTCCTGATACCTTCCGTTGGCAACTGGTGGATGGTACCATTCTCCACCTCCCAGGATGGGTGAGGATGGGGGAGGGGAATGGGGGGGGGGGGGGATTCCACGCCCTTCCCAGTTGGTGGGTCGTGATACCTTCCGTCTGCGCCTGACGGATGGTACCATTCACCACCTCCCAGGATGGGCGAGGATGGAGGAGGGGGATGGGGGGTGATTCCACGCCCTTCCCAGTCGGTGGTTCCTGATACCTTCCGTCTGCGCCTGACGGATGGTACCATTCACCACCTCCCAGGATGGGCGAGGATGGGGGAGGGGGATGGGGGGGATTCCACGCCCTTCCCAGTCGGTGGGTCCTGATACCTTCCGTCTGCGCCTGACGGATGGTACCATTCACCACCTCACAGGATGGGCGAGGATGGGGGATAGGGGAGGGGGGGGGGGGGATGGGGGGGATTCCACGCCCTTCCCAGTCGGTGGTTCCTGATACCTTCCGTCGGCGCCTGACGGATGGTACCATTCACCACCTCACAGGATGGGCGAGGATGGGGGAGGGGGATGGGGGAGGGGGATGGGGGGATTCCACGCCCTTCCCAGTCGGTGGGTCCTGATACCTTCCGTTGGCAACTCGTGGATGGTACCATTCACCACCTCCCAGGATGGGTGAGGATAGGGGAGGGGGATGGGGGGGGGGGATTCCACGCCCTTCCCAGTCGGTGGGTCCTGATACCTTCCGTCGGCGCCTGACGGATGGTACCATTCACCACCTCACAGGATGGGCGAGGATGGGGGAGGGGGATGGGGGGGATGGGGGGATGGGGGGTGATTCCACGCCCTTCCCAGTCGGTGGGTCGTGATACCTTCCGTCTGCGCCTGACGGATGGTACCATTCACCACCTCACAGGATGGGCGAGGATGGGGGATAGGGGAGGGGGGGGAGGGATGGGGGGGGATTCCACGCCCTTCCCAGTCGGTGGGTCCTGATACCTTCCGTCGGCGCCTGACGGATGGTACCATTCACCACCTCCCAGGATGGGCGAGGATGGGGGAGGGGGATGGGGGGGATGGGGGGGATGGGGGGTGATTCCACGCCCTTCCCAGTCGGTGGGTCCTGATACCTTCCGTCTGCGCCTGACGGATGGTACCATTCACCACCTCACAGGATGGGCGAGGATGGGGGAGGGGGATGGGGGAGGGGGATGGGGGGGATTCCACGCCCTTCCCAGTCGGTGGGTCGTGATACCTTCCGTCTGGCGCCTGACGGATGGTACCATTCACCACCTCCCAGGATGGGCGAGGATGGGGGAGGGGGATGGGGGGATGGGGGGGGGGGGATTCTACGCCCTTCCCAGTCGGTGGGTCCTGATACCTTCCGTCTGCGCCTGACGGATGGTACCATTCACCACCTCACAGGATGGGCGAGGATGGGGGAGGGGGATGGGGGGGGGGGGGATTCCACGCCCTTCCCAGTCGGTGGGTCCTGATACCTTCCGTTGGCAACTGGTGGATGGTACCATTCTCCACCTCCCAGGATGGGTGAGGATGGGGGAGGGGAATGGGGGGGGGGGGGGGATTCCACGCCCTTCCCAGTTGGTGGGTCGTGATACCTTCCGTCTGCGCCTGACGGATGGTACCATTCACCACCTCCCAGGATGGGCGAGGATGGAGGAGGGGGATGGGGGGTGATTCCACGCCCTTCCCAGTCGGTGGTTCCTGATACCTTCCGTCTGCGCCTGACGGATGGTACCATTCACCACCTCCCAGGATGGGCGAGGATGGGGGAGGGGGATGGGGGGGGATTCCACGCCCTTCCCAGTCGGTGGGTCCTGATACCTTCCGTCTGCGCCTGACGGATGGTACCATTCACCACCTCCCAGGATGGGCGAGGATGGGGGATAGGGGAGGGGGATGGGGGGGGGGGGGGATTCCACGCCCTTCCCAGTCGGTGGTTCCTGATACCTTCCGTCGGCGCCTGACGGATGGTACCATTCACCACCTCCCAGGATGGGCGAGGATGGGGGATAGGGGAGGGGGGGAGGGATGGGGGGGGGGATTCCACGCCCTTCCCAGTCGGTGGGTCGTGATACCTTCCGTCTGCCCCTGACGGATGGTACCATTCACCACCTCACAGGATGGGCGAGGATGGGGGAGGGGGATGGGGGAGGGGGATGGGGGGGATTCCACGCCCTTCCCAGTCGGTGGGTCCTGATACCTTCCGTTGGCAACTGGTGGATGGTACCATTCACCACCTCCCAGGATGGGTGAGGATAGGGGAGGGGGATGGGGGGGGGGGGGGATTCCACGCCCTTCCCAGTCGGTGGGTCCTGATACCTTCCGTTGGCAACTGGTGGATGGTACCATTCACCACCTCCCAGGATGGGTGAGGATGGGGGAGGGGGATGGGGGGGATGGGGGGGTGATTCCACGCCCTTCCCAGTCGGTGGGTCCTGATACCTTCCGTTGGCAACTGGTGGATGGTACCATTCACCACCTCCCAGGATGGGTGAGGATGGGGGAGGGGGATGGGGGGGGGGGGGGGTGATTCCACGCCCTTCCCAGTCGGTGGGTCCTGATACCTTCCGTTGGCAACTGGTGGATGGTACCATTCACCACCTCCCAGGATGGGTGAGGATGGGGGGGGGATGGGGGGGGGGGGGTGATTCCACGCCCTTCCCAGTCGGTGGGTCCTGATACCTTCCGTCTGCGCACTGGTGGATGGTACCATTCACCACCTCCCAGGATGGGCGAGGATGGGGGAGGGGGATGGGGGGGGGGGGGTGATTCCACGCCCTTCCCAGTCGGTGGGTCCTGATACCTTCCGTTGGCAACTGGTGGATGGTACCATTCACCACCTCCCAGGATGGGCGAGGATGGGGGAGGGGGATGGGGGGGATGGGGGGGTGATTCCACGCCCTTCCCAGTCGGTGGTTCCTGATACCTTCCGTCTGCGCCTGACGGATGGTACCATTCACCACCTCCCAGGATGGGCGAGGATGGGGGAGGGGGATGGGGGGGGATTCCACGCCCTTCCCAGTCGGTGGTTCCTGATACCTTCCGTCGGCGCCTGACGGATGGTACCATTCACCACCTCCCAGGATGGGCGAGGATGGGGGATAGGGGAGGGGGGGGGAGGGGGATGGGGGGGGATTCCACGCCCTTCCCAGTCGGTGGTTCCTGATACCTTCCGTCGGCGCCTGACGGATGGTACCATTCACCACCTCCCAGGATGGGCGAGGATGGGGGATAGGGGAGGGGGGGAGGGATGGGGGGGGGGATTCCACGCCCTTCCCAGTCGGTGGGTCCTGATACCTTCCGTCTGCGCCTGACGGATGGTACCATTCACCACCTCCCAGGATGGGCGAGGATGGGGGAGGGGGATGGGGGAGGGGATGGGGGGGATTCCACGCCCTTCCCAGTCGGTGGGTCCTGATACCTTCCGTTGGCAACTGGTGGATGGTACCATTCACCACCTCCCAGGATGGGTGAGGATAGGGGTTGGGGGGGGGGGGGGGATTCCACGCCCTTCCCAGTCGGTGGGTCCTGATACCTTCCGTTGGCAACTGGTGGATGGTACCATTCTCCACCTCCCAGGATGGGTGAGGATGGGGGGGGGGGGATGGGGGGGATGGGGGGGTGATTCCACGCCCTTCCCAGTCGGTGGGTCCTGATACCTTCCGTTGGCAACTGGTGGATGGTACCATTCACCACCTCCCAGGATGGGTGAGGATAGGGGAGGGGGATGGGAGGGGGGGGGGGTGATTCCACGCCCTTCCCAGTCGGTGGGTCCTGATACCTTCCGTTGGCAACTGGTGGATGGTACCATTCTCCACCTCCCAGGATGGGTGAGGATGGGGGGGGGGGGGGGGGGGGTGATTCCACGCCCTTCCCAGTCGGTGGGTCCTGATACCTTCCGTTGGCAACTGGTGGATGGTACCATTCTCCACCTCCCAGGATGGGTGAGGATGGGGGGGGGGGATGGGGGGGGGGGGGTGATTCCACGCCCTTCCCAGTCGGTGGGTCCTGATACCTTCCGTTGGCAACTGGTGGATGGTACCATTCTCCACCTCCCAGGATGGGTGAGGATGGGGGAGGGGGATGGGGGGGGATGGGGGGGTGATTCCACGCCCTTCCCAGTCGGTGGGTCCTGATACCTTCCGTTGGCAACTGGTGGATGGTACCATTCTCCACCTCCCAGGATGGGTGAGGATGGGGGAGGGGGATGGGGGGGGGGGGTGATTCCACGCCCTTCCCAGTCGGTGGGTCCTGATACCTTCCGTTGGCAACTGGTGGATGGTACCATTCTCCACCTCCCAGGATGGGTGAGGATGGGGGAGGGGGATGGGGGGGGAGGGGGATGGGGGGGGTGATTCCACGCCCTTCCCAGTCGGTGGGTCCTGATACCTTCCGTTGGCAACTGGTGGATGGTACCATTCTCCACCTCCCAGGATGGGTGAGGATGGGGGAGGGGGATGGGGGGGGATGGGGGGGGTGATTCCACGCCCTTCCCAGTCGGTGGGTCCTGATACCTTCCGTTGGCAACTGGTGGATAGTACCATTCACCACCTCCCAGGATGGGTGAGGATGGGGGAGGGGGATGGGGGGGGGGGGGGTGATTCCACGCCCTTCCCAGTCGGTGGGTCCTGATACCTTCCGTTGGCAACTGGTGGATGGTACCATTCACCACCTCCCAGGATGGGTGAGGATGGGGAGGGGGATGGGGGGGATGGGGGGGGGGGTGATTCCACGCCCTTCCCAGTCGGTGGGTCCTGATACCTTCCGTTGGCAACTGGTGGATGGTACCATTCTCCACCTCCCAGGATGGGTGAGGATGGGGGAGGGGGATGGGGGGGATGGGGGGGGGGGGTGATTCCACGCCCTTCCCAGTCGGTGGGTCCTGATACCTTCCGTTGGCAACTGGTGGATAGTACCATTCACCACCTCCCAGGATGAGCGAGGATGGGGGGGGGGGGGGGGGATGGGTGTTTTTTTTTTTTTTTTTTTTTTTTTTTTTTTTTTTCCCCCCTCGAGATGACAGCTCCCAACATCACTACCCAGTTAAGGGCAGTGCAGGGATCAATGCCATACTCGTGAGTGTCTTGTGTTTAAGTCACCCACCCGAGTGATCGGTTCAAGTGAGCAACTGGCTGGGCCCAGCCTCGACCTGGTCCCGGCGGCGCTAGACGGTGGTACGTAGTTCGTCATGCCACCGCCAGGGGGTCTACTATCGGCCTTTTCGAAGGCCTATTTATGTTACATATAGTGTTTTTTCTTTTTTCTTTAATAATTCATATGTTTATGCAGTTTTTCTCAGGATATGTTTGAATTTATACTCAAATAGCAGAGCTAGAGTTGTTGTTTACAAGTTACAACTGTTGTGTGTGCGTGTGAAAGATTTAGGAGTAATGATAAGTAGGGAAGAGGGGCAACAAAGTACCTTACTTGGAATAAGCAGTTCAGTTCTGGTCACCGTACTACAGAATGGATACAGAATCCCTAGAATTAATTCAGAGGAAAATGACAAGACTAATAATCCAGGGTATTACGAACCTTGAATACAGAGACAGATTAAAGCACATAAATTTGTACTCCCTGGAGAGACGTAGAGTGAGGGGCGATATGATCGAGGTGTATAAATGGAAGTCAGGAAACTCGTACAAATGGTTTTAAATAAGACAAATAGCGCTGCAGTGTGTGTGTGTGTGTGTTGCGGCTGATATATTACAAAGACATAAGTTGATAAATAAGTTGTATATACACTAACTCAAGATAAGGAAGCATTCGTCGTACAAATGATAATGTGAATAAAAAGGAACAGGAACACTTTGGTAAAAGAAGAAATACTTGGAAAGCTGCTTTTATCGCGCCTTTCAGTTGGAAAATCAGCGCCTTTGTATTTCTTACATCATCTATTTTATGTAATACAGATTCACGTATAAACATATTATTGTTATGTATGTAAAATATATTTTTGTGTTGGCATAATTTTCATCTGAATTATGAGAGAGACAGACAGAGACCGAGAGATACACACAGACAGACAGGCCAACAGACAGACTGACAGAGATAGTCAGACAGACACAGAGACATTCATACAAGAGAAAACACAGACAGGCATAGAGCGACAGATACACAGAGATAGACAGACAGACAGTGATAGGCAGACGGACAGACAGGCAATCAGAGTGAGAAAGGCAATCGGGCAGAGACACCTAGACAGACAGAGACCGATATTGTAAGAAAGACAAACACACAGAAACCGACAGACAGACAGACAGAGTGTTTCTGCCCGTCTGTCTGACTGTCTCTGTCTGTCTCTTTCGTCTGTGTTAGTCTCCGTCTCCGTCTCTCTGTTTCTGTCTGTCCCTCTCCTTCTGTCTGTCTGTGTGTGTCTCTGTCTATCTTTCTTTGTTTCTCTGTGTCTGTCTCCGTCTGTCTCTTTATGTCTGTCTGTCAGTCTCTGTGTGTCTGTCTGTCAGTCTCTGTATGTCTGTCTGAGTGTCTGTCTCTGTCTGTCTATTTCTGTCTCGGTATGTCTATGTCTTTCTCTCATTCGTTATCTGTGTCTGACAGTCTCATTTTGTCTATATCTGTTTGTCTAACTGTCTTTGTCCGTCTGTCATTTGGTCTGACTGTCTGTCTATCTGTCTGTATGTCTGTTCTATCTTTATCACTTTACCTATAGGTCTGTCTGTCTGTATGTCTGTTCTATCTTTATCACTTTACCTATAGGTCTGTCTGTCTGTATGTCTGTTCTATCTTTATCACTTTACCTATAGGTCTGTCTGTCTGTATGTCTTTCTCACCCTGTCTGTCTCTCTGTCATTCTTTCTCGCTCTGTTTGTCTTTCTCACTCTGTCTGTCTTCTTCACTCTGTCTGTCATTCTCACTTTGTCTGTCTCTGTCTGACTGTGTGTCTGCGTCTTTCTCTGCCTGTCATATCTTTCTCACAATGTAGGTCCCTGCCTGACTGTCTATCTGTATGTCTGCCTCTGCCTGTCTACCTTTCGCATTCTGTCTGTCTGTCTGACTATCTCTGTCCGTCTGTCTGTTGGTCTCTGTCTGTGTGTGAGTGTCTCTGCCTGTGTGTCTCTCAGTCTATTTGTCTCTGTGTCTCAATATCTGTCTGTTTGTCTGTTTCAGTTTATGTCTGTCTGGCAGACAGAGACAGACAGACAAAGACAAATACAGATAGAGATTGAGACAAACAGACAGAGACAGACAGACAGAAAAGGAAACAGAGATTGAGATATAAAGACAGACAGAGACTGAGACACAGACAGACAGAGACCAACAGACAGACAGAGAGATTCCTACAAGTTGTTATTATTTCTTCTTTTACCAAAGTGTTCCTGTTGCTTAACAACTCAATCAGATACGTTATGGTTACGTGGTGAGTCAAGGGACAGTTGTCTGTTTCAGTTTGGGTGACAGCGGTCGAGCCTGAGAAGAGCGCCGGACCTTCTTATTTACGGCGATTCCTTCTTTATCTTGAGTTAGTAGCCAAGATTGGCTGCAAAAGGGCCACACACAGCGTCAATACAATTGTAACTCTGCTATTGGAGTATAAATTCATACAAATCCTGAGAAAAACTACGTAAATATATGAATTATTAAAGAAAAACAACAAAACCAACAAATGTAACATAAAAGAACCTTCAGAAAATCCGACAGTAGACCCGTGGCGGTGGCCTGTAGCACCGCCGGGACCAGGTCGAGGCTGGGCCCAGCCAGTTGCTCACAACTGATCACTCGGGTATGGAAGTGCTGTATGGTAGTGTGCTGTGGTGTAGGGTAGTGTAGTGTGCTGTGGTGTAGGGTAGTGTAGTGTGCTGTGGTGTAGGGTAGTGTAGTGTGCTGTGGTGTAGGGTAGTGTAGTGTGCTGTGGTGTAGGCGAGTGTAGGGTAGGGTACTGTAGTATGATGTTGAGAGGAGAGGGGATGGAGGTATCCCTTATCGCCTTTTTTATTTACTTAATCTTTATCCCTTTTGTCTCTCTCTTCCCTAACCTTTATCCAGCCCTATCGTTCTTCCTTCTTTATCCATATTCCTTCTTTATCTTTAATATTCATCTCGTTATGCTTACTTGTCTCTCAGCGTCTTGAAACTCGTGTGTGTGTGTGTGTGTGTGTGTGTGTTTGTAAAGGTGTTGGGAAAAGGTTGTAGGGGTATCGAGATATTAAAGTTGTCTAGCACTCAGGATGGAAGGAAACTCTAATGTGGTTTTCTTGTATAATATATAAGTTATATGATAGACAGTCTGGTGCTGGAGGTGCCGTGTGGTGAGGGGCTGCACTGTAGAGACGTTCCGTGAGTAGCGTGTTGAAGGAGGTAGATGTGCAGGAGCTTCGTTAGAGAAGATGTTGCCTGTTGCTGGCCTCCTGGTTGAATGAATGCTGGACAGCTAGGAGCTTGCTGGAGGAGGTGTTGCGTGTTCAGGAAGATGGGCCAGAATGAGAGTTGGTTGGTGAGGAAGCTCAGAGAAGGACAGCTGGTGGGTCGCCATGCTCGCTGGCAGGAGCGAGGACCGCCAGGCAGGCGAGGAGGAACTAAGGCAGCCAGGCAGCGGCGGAGGAGGAGGTGTTGCTAGTTCAAGAAGAATGGTCACTCAGCCCGGCAGTGGCGGCTCGTGAAAAAAAAATGGAGGGACTGCAAGCCTCACACCGAGTCCCCACCAAACAATAAGCATGGAATTTCAGAACAGTACAAGCAGGAACAAAGAATATACACGCCAGTTTAACATCAGTGTTTATCAGAAATGTGAATGGCTCTGTGGTTGTGACGAGGCAAATAGTTTATTCTGCCGCCACTGATGGTCAGAATGTATCTCAATGGAGAGACAGAGCTTATATACCCAGCAGCAGCCGCTATGAGTCATGTTGGGAAAACCCAGAAAGTCGCCGGTGAGTAGTTTCGTTGCTAAGATACGGTAACATCTGGTTGGTTGCTCGGGAAGGCGGCACATTGGAATGGGATAGGCAGTTTGTAGGGGAGACGTCCACTACAAGGTTATTGGTTTTGCTATGCTCTCTCTCTCTCTCTCTCTCTCTCTGTTTATTATCAAGCCTCATCCCCACCCCTGACCTCTCCATCCACCTGACTGCTTCTCGGGAATATTGAAACATATACGCTATGTTTTTTGAGAGGCAATAGATACAGGTTGTTCATCCTGCCAATATTTGTTTATTTTTTCTCTCTCTCTCCCTATCTCCCTACCTCTCCCCCTCTTTCTCTCCCCTCCCTCCCTCTCTCTCCCTACGTCTGTCCCCCTCCCCCCCCCCCCCGTTTGTGAGTGAGGAGTGAGGGAGCAATGCATCAAGAGTTTCACCACTCTTCATAATATGGTTCAGCATATTTGGATAAAACGTATCAGGGAGGGAAAGCCAATCAACGAACGAGATGATTAGAAGGAAGGTTTTTATTGGTTAAAAAAAATTATTTTCTTGGACCTCTCGCAGTACAACATGGATGCTTATCTATATGTTAATGCGTCGAGAAATTAAAAAATGGAATGATTTATCTTACTTATATATGTGTGCGTGTATAGACATAACGCACGCACGCACACAAAGCAATTACATATACAGACACGCACTCACGCAAGCACAGAGACAATCACGGACACAGACGAACACAAACAAGTGGTGATGTAAAAAAATAAACGAAAAGAGAGAACCAGATAAGAGAGACAGAGACGTATAGACAGACAGACGATGACAGGAAGGGGAGACAGAAAGCCCAAGAATAAAAACAGGAAACCCAAAGACAGAGAGAGAGAGAGAGATGAATAAATAAATAGACAAAGACAGACAGAGAGAGAGAGAGAGAGAGAGAGAGAGCTAACGAAGAACGGCAGTAATTACCCAGATATCAATCGACTGTTCTCAAGGCGTGTGTGTGTGTGCCCGAGGTTATACACAGCCTGCAGGGAACAATAGTTAAGGCGCTAATAACTGCCTTAAACACTCTTGTCATTACGGGTCTTATCTCTGAGGAGGAAGTTAAGAAACGAGGCAAAGATGAAGAAGACTGCCAAGAGATTAAGACGATGATAAAGATGATGTGGAAGGAGATAAAGAGAGAGATGAGTAAACAGGATAATAGTGGATTGATATATTGAGTTCTTGTTCTTGTTCTTCTTCTGTTGTTTTATTGTTGTTGTTGTTTTTGAATAGTTGAAGCCAAAAACGATTAGTAACTAACTTGATTAATTTGGATGTAACTATGAAATTGTCTTAATTGATATTTAAGTACGCTTATTTACGTCTCCTGTCATTGATATAAGAGATTTAAAATAATCACACTTAAGAAAGCCACTTAATCACACTTAAAGGCTTCATCAGTCCAAGTCGAGTTGTTTAGTAGTAATCGCACTTGGAATAATTAATCTTTTCATTCCAAGTGTCTTAAGTAATCGCACTTTAGGACATTATCCACAAAATCCACAGATCTTAGGTAATTGCACTTAACACTACATGTGGTCCAAGTGTTAAGTAATTGCACTTACGATCTCGACACTTTTAAATAATCCTCACTTAAGGGATAATTACACTTGAAAATCATTCTACTTAAGTCGTTTGGGATAAGGCACTTAAGTCATCATACTCAACACCTTAGTCATCGTTCTCAGTGTCTTAAGTCATCATACTCAACACCTTTGTCATCGTTCTCAGTGTCTTAAGTCATCATACTCAACACCTCAGTCATCGTCCTCACTGTCTTAAGTCATCATACTCAACACCTCAGTCATCGTTCTCACTGTCTTAAGTCTTCATACTCAACACCTTAGTTCATCGTTCTCAGTGTCTTAAGTCATCATACTCAAACTCGTAATCGTAGTTTTTTTTCCCCCGTAATCTACCCTGAGTTCATTTCATATCATTACACTTAGGTTTAATGGGTCGTAATTCAAATTGTTGTTCTGGCTGTGGGTCGCAGTAAAAAACTTTTGAAAAACATTGTTCTAATATGTATGAGAATATATTCGTCGCTGTCACTAATATTTACGTGTATTTATCCACATATATTCTTATCACCCAGACGTACGTGATAGCCAAAGTGGGAGGAGTGAAGGACAATGGTATATTATTATGTGGGGCTGGCAACAAGTCGATCTAATGTGTATTTAGAGAAGAAGAGGCGATATTTCATGACAAGTGTCGTGAGTGTGTAGGGGGTGTGTGGGGAGTGTTATTGTGTGGGCAGTGTTGTGGGTGAAGAATTGATGTGAGGGAGTGTTGGTGTGCGGGAGGAAGGGTAAACGGGAAAAGGCATTACTTCACTGAGAGACTGGTGGTAACTTGGCATCAGTAGATAAGCATAAAATAATAAACATAAAATCCTTTAAACAAAGAAAACACAGATAAACACCGAAGATAAGAGAAAATAAGAAAAACAAAAGTAATAAGAGTAAAATATTCAAATTTTGGTAAGATAATAAGATAAGTGACTGCTGGACAGGACCATAAGACATGGTACCTTGTGGGGGTCTAGTTAGGAGTTTATTTTTACAGCATAACATAGTGGTCCAGGTTCCAGGTCATAGTTATTTATTTTAGTTGAGTAAATTTTCTCGGGATATGAAGGATAAAAATGGTGTGTGTGTGTGTGTGTGTGTGTGTGTGTGTTATAATCTTAAAGCGTTCACGTATATGTAAAAGCTTGTAAACCCGGACCATTACGCTCACCATCACCATTAAAACTCACCATCACCTCTTCTCTTATATCTCACCATCATTCCTTTTAGCTATCTTTTTTATCATTACTTCTTCATTCATACTTCAGTGGTGCACCAGTAACCCTTCACCAGTGAATAGTTCCTCCAGTCACCTCACCATCATTTCACCATATCACCATTCTCATCGTTACCTCACTGTGGCCTTCCCAAGAACTTCACCATCTATTCACCATCTCTTTTACTATCACCATCACCTCACCATTACTTCACCATAACACCAGGGTCCGTTGCTACCCACACGATGACGTCACCATCTGCAACGAGGACAATTTTTCTACTCCATGTCCGGTGCTTCTGGCTCGTGTGAGTAACCATAGTGTAGGTGTAGACAGCGGTGGTGAGAGAAAATAGTGTAGGCCTCTCCATTGTGGGTGAGAGACACTCATAATATTTAAAGTGTTTACCATGGAAGCTGTGACCCCCCCCCCCTAGTTCGCCAGGCCACCGCCAGGGGGACATTGATCAACATTCCAGAAGTTGTATTTATGTTACTTGTGGTATTTTTGCAGTTTTTCTTCAATAATTGATTTATTTTCGCAGTTCTTAACGTGATTTTAAACTCAAATAGCAGAGTTACCGTGGCGCTGTTGTTTATAACTGTTTGGTATTCTTTTGTATGTGTTTTGGTATAGGTTCTTGCAAAATTTCTTCATGATTCACGACACTCATACACACGACAGTCAAACACGCACACACAAGTGTATCTTGAGTTAGTAGCCAAGATTGGCTGTAAAAGGGCCACACACAGCTTCAATACAATTGTAACTCTGCTATTTGAGTATAAATTCATACAAATCCTGAGAAAAACTACGAAAATATATGAATTATTAAAGAAAAACAACAAAACCACCTTCATAAAAGCCGACAGTAGACCCCTGGCGGTGGCCTGACGAACTACGTCTAGCACCGCCGGGACCAGTTCGAGGCTGGGCCCAGCCAGTTGCTTTTTTTTTTTAATGGGAATTAGCCCACCCGGGCACAGATCAAACGACCCACAACGGGGCCTGGGGGGGGGGGGGGGCGAAAAAAGAACAGAAATAAATTTAAAATATAGAAGAAAAAGGTTATACTGTGTTAATGTACACCAGGAGGAGGGTTTCTGTTTACTGGGGTTGGCGTCTCTTGGTGCCGCAGTAGGTGATTGGTGCTTTGGTAGAGTTAGTTTGTCTAACTGTCTCTGTCCGTCTGTCTCTCAGTCTCTGTCTGTCTTTGTATCTCTGTTTGTCTGTCCGTCAGTCTGTCTCTGTCTGCCAGTCTATTTTTACAATGTCTGTCACTGTCTGTCTGTGTTTGTCTCGTTCTGTCTATCTGTCTGTCTCAGCCTCTCTGTCTTTCCACTATGTCGGTCTCTGGCTGTATGTTCTGTCTCTCTGTCCGTCTGTCTGTCTTTCTGTCTGTTTTTTGTTGAAAGGAGTTGTTGAGTTAGGTTGTTTTTATTGAGAGGGTTGTCGCTGAGGTTGGGTATGGAGAATTGTCAGTATTTCTGTGCGGCTTTGTCTGGGGGGGGGGGGGGGGCGGTGGTCGGGTATGTTGATTTATAGGATAGGATTCCTTAGGGAGGATTTGTAGACAGACAGACAAACAGACAGTTAGAAAAACAGACAGACGGACGGACACAGACAGACAGACATTAAACAGACAGACACACAGAAACAGACAGAAACCGTCAGACAAACGGACAAACACCGAAAGACACAGACAGAAAAAGACATACAGACAGACAAAGAGACGAGCGGAGACAGACAGACAGACAGACAGTCAGAGGCAGACAGGGAGAGACAGACAATCTTGGCTAATAACTCAAGATAAAGAAGGAATCGCCGTAAATAAGAAGGTCCGGCGCTCTTCTCAGGCTCGACCGCTATCACCCAAACTGAAACAGACAAAACATAGACTAACATATAGACGAAAGAGACAGACAGACAGAAAAACAGAGGCAGAAAATCAGAAAGACAGACAGAGATCGATATTGTGAGACAGACTGGCAGAAACAGTCAGACACAGAGACAGATAGATGGGGGATGGGGGGATTCCACACCCTTCCCAGTCGGTGGGTCCTGATACCTTCCGTTGCCAACTACCGGATGGTGCCATTCTCCACCTCCCAGGATGGGTGTGGATGGGGGATGGGGGGATTCCACACCCTTCCCAGTCGGTGGGTCCTGATACCTTACCGTACACCACCTACACCACCATACCCAATACTACACCACCCACTACACCCCCCACTACACTACCATACCCAACACTACACCACCCACTACACCACCATACCCCACACTACACCACCCTACACACACACTTCCCAGTCGGTGGGTCTGATACCTTACCGTACACCACCCTACCCCATACTACACCACCCACTACACCCTCACTACACCACCATACCCCACACTACACCACCCACTACACCACCCTACACACACACTTCCCAGTCGGTGGGTCCTGATACCTTACCGTACACCACCCTACACCACCATACCCCATACTACACCACCCACTACACCACCATATCCCACACTACACCACCCACTACACCACCCTACACACACACTTCCCAGTCGGTGGGTCCTGATACCTTCTGTCGGCGCCTGACGGATTGTACCATTCTCCACTTCCTGGGAAGGATGTGGATTCCCTCTCCTCATCCCCCACTCCCCATCATCCCTCTCACCCCACCCACCCCTTCATCCTCTCCATTCCCCACCTCCCAGGATGGGTGAGAGGATGATGGGTGTGGGTGGGTGGTTATAGTCGGGATGTCCTACACCCCCAATACACCACCCTACACCACCCTACCCAACACTACCCTATTTTATGACGTATTATTTGTGCTGTCTCAATTCTGATGTTGTTGACAAATGACCAGGAATTACAGTAATTATAAATGTTCTAATTATTATTCTCAATTATATTAATCATTTAAGTTAAATAAAAACACCAAAAGAATCGAACGACCCAGCAAAAACCGCTACGACCCACCCCAACGCAACGAACCCAACGACCCACCGCAACGCAACGAACCCAACGACCCACGGCAACGCAACGAACCCAACGACCCACTGCAACGCAACGAACCCAACGACCCACCGCAACGCAACGAACCCAACGACCCACCGCAACGCAACGAACCCAACGACCCACCGCAACGAACCCAACGACCCAACGCAACGCAACGAACCCAACGACCCAACGCAACGAACCCAACGACCCACCGCAACGCAACGAACCCAACGACCCACCGCAACGCAACGATCCACAAAATTTTTTTTAATTTTTTATTTTTTTTTATTTTTTTATTTTTTTTTTAGTACACCACCCACTACACTACCCTCTCATCCCACCCACCCCGTCATCCTCTAACCCTTCCCAGTCAGTGGTTCTTGGTACCTTCTGTTGTTGGCTGACGGATGGTACCATTCCCCACCTCCCAGGATGGGTGAGAGGATGATGGGTGTGGGTGGGTGGTTATAGTCGGGATGTCCTACCCTACCTAACCTTACCTTACCTTACACCACCCCACACCACCCTACCCAACACTTCACCACCCTTCACCACGCACTGCACCACACCACCCAACACCTACCCGAGAGTTTAGTTAGTAAGTGATGAACTGGCTTGGCCTTGCCTCGATCTGGGACTGGAGGAGCTAGATAGAGGTACTTACTTTGTCGTGTCACAGGCAGGGGAATTACTATCGACTTTTTGGAAGGTCTATTTATGTTACATTAGCTGTTTTTCCTGTTTTTCTTTAATAATTCATATATTTACGCAGTCAACCTCCAAAAGTAGACGTTCATTAACATAGAGATATAATGGGGCACTCAGTACAACATTCAAGCTATGTGGGCGTGTATGACTTGTCTTCTTGTGTACATGACTCTCGTGTGTGTGTGTGTGTGTGTGTGTGTATGACTGTCTTGTGAATATGACTGCCATGTATGTGTGTGTATGACTATCTTGTGTATATGTCTGTTGGATTCTCAAGTCTTTGTCCACTAAATTCCCTCACCTAAACCTTCTCCATTACCACACCCCCACCCTCCACCCTCACCCCGCCATCCCCCACCCCCCACCCTCACTCCCCCCACCCTTACCCCCAAATGGCGAATTCATCTACTGTAAGTCACTCTTTTAAATTGGGACATTAAAAAAACAAAAAAGCGTCAAAACAACAGAGACTCGACCGGCTCACTACCTACCATGTTGATTGCCCGCACAAGATGGACGAACAGACAGAATCTCATAAAAATAAAGTTCTTTTTTTTCGCCCCCCAGGCTCCGTTGTGGGTCGTTTGACCTGTGCCCGGGTTGGCTAATTCCCGTAAAAAAAAACCACACACAAGAGAGAGATAGAGGAGAACACAATATCAACTTAGTAAATCCTCCTTCCATTTCATTTCCAGGAACAACTTAGTTCTCCACGAGGTTCACCCGTGGACAGCCATCGTTATTGGAACATGGGGAAATGTCGTCCGGCAACTATTTTTGAAACCAAAAGAAAGAAAATTGATTTGGATGGACATAAAATGTATAAATCTGCAAAGGAATAATATTTGTTATACGATATACTCCATACAGAACAGCACATGCAGAATTGTATTTTTCTTTTTAAAAGCTGTCCATGTTTGTGTACGAAAAATGCCGCCAGCCTCTACTCGCCGTTTATATCCTCCAAATTCGCCTAACCATCATAAAAGGTAAGCCTTTAAGATAACTAATACAACTAATTTATGTGTAGAAATGTATTGAAATCAAATTGAACTTAAAAAAAGTCGTAACTGGTCTATTTGAAGAGTGGTGAGAACAGCTTCCTCTGGGATGGTGAATGACGTCCTTTATCAGAATTAATATCGACCCAATTTTCGTAATGAGCGCAATTAATAACCGTCCAGCACCACCAAAATAATCATTTCCTTAGTATAATTACTTATTAGCCTAGATTTCATATTTTAATAAGTCCAAATATGCCAGGTAACTAGTGCTAGGTACTTCCCAGGCATGTTTCATTTGTGCATCAGTTTAACTACAATTTGCTACTAATAAGATAAATTCAGTGACCTAAATTCATGTTTTATTTTTTATTCCCTTAGTGACTCGATGTATTACAAAAAAGTACTACTTTACGACTTGTTTGGGCCAACAGTTGGAGTTGTGATATTAATTAACTTTGCCATTCACACTGGTAGAATCAGATGTAGATATATTGGCTTTGTATGTCCATGATTTCAACAAAAATGAATAAGTCCTTCTAAAGTAAATGGAATTGATGATATTATTATCTTTTTGGCCATCCTGCGAATTTAATGATTTTAAGTTGCCCGTTTTTTACCAGTTAAGTTAGGTTATGTTAGATTAGTTAAGTTGGGTTAGGTTAGGTTTGGTGACATTGAAATTATGTTTTTTCAAATGCCAAGTAGAGGTGGATGACCTAAACATTCATTTTACCAAATTGATTATGAGTAGATTAAACACATTAGTTGTGTTTTTTTTTACAAATTCAGACCCCGTAAAGTTCTAATGACAATCACTTCATGATAGATGTTTCACCCTATACACTAAAGCTACTTTATATAAGAGGAAAAAATTAGCACCAAATTGTTTTGTTTAATACCAAAAGAAGTCATTGATGATAATATTTAATAACAATATTTCAGGTATTACGACCTGGTCGTCGGGACGGAACACCGTCGTAAGTCGAGGAGAGACTGTAATACATTTTCATCTTTAAACTCCTTGTATCTTACCTAACTCACCTTGATGCTCCACTCAATTATAGCTAGATGCAATAATTGTAGAAAGTAATCACAGGGAGGGGGAGGGAGAAGGAGAAATGGAAAAGGAAAGAGAGGAGGGAGAGAGGGAAGGGAGAGGGAAAGAGGGAAGAGAGACGGAGAGAGTGAGAGAAGGGGAGAGGGAGAGAGGGGGAAGGTAAGGTAAAGGAGAGGAAGGGTGGGGTTATGAGGAGACATTATCCAATTTTTTGGCAAGTTAAATTAAACTGTCCACCCGATAATGAGGTATTTCGTCGAAAGTCTTTGACCTAGAACCGTGACCTAGAGCCGTGACCAAGAGCCGTGACCTAGAGCCTTGCCTTGAACCGTGACCTTGAGCCGTGACCTAGAGCCTTGCCTTGAACCGTGACCTAGATCCGTGACCTAGAGCCGTGACCTAGAGGTTAAGGTATCTTGGTTAGGTTAGGTTAGGGTATCTTGGTTAGGTTAGGTTAGGGTATCTTGGTTAGGTTAGGTTAGGGTATCTTGGTTAGGTTAGGTTAGGATATCTTGGTTAGGTTAGGTTAAGGTATCTTGGTTAGGTTAGGTGAGGATATCTTGGTTAGGTTAGGTTAGGGTATCTTGGTTAAGTTTGGTTAGGGTATGGTATGAGAGGTTCATTAATCATCAGAGGAAAATAAAGTGGGGTGCCTAATCTTTAACTGAGACTCACACAAGTTGAACACCCAAAGTCAATCTAAAATTCAACAACACATTTTACGATTGAAATTCCACTACTGACAAAATCATTTCGTGTATCAAATTATTCTCAACTCGGGTAAAGGATTAAGCCTGAATTTGTCGCAGTCCTCCAACTCTCTGTGTGATTTGAATATTTTTACATAATAAATAACTCCGTTTACTCAGTGCTGTACAGTAATTTAGCCGTATATGTGTGTTTATGGGTTAGGTGAGTGAGAGTGAGTCAGTGTTGTGGTAATTTTTGTGGTTGTGTTTCATGGTTTGGTTGTTGTGGTAATTTTTGTGGTTGTGTTTCATGGTTTGGTTGTTGTGGTAATTTTTGTGGTTGTGTTTCATGGTTTGGTTGTTGTGGTAATTTTTGTGGTTGTGTTTCATGGTTTGGTTGTTGTGGTAATTTTTGTGGTTGTGTTATGAAATATTTTTATTTTGGGGGATTTTTTTTTATTTTTTAATGGAAATGTAAGATTTAAAAAAAAAATATTGATAAATTAGAATAAATATAAAGTTGAAATAAATATTGTCTTTATTATTATTTTTGTTTAGTAAGAAAAATAATACAATTTCTCACTCGTCATTTTCTTATTTATTTAAAGTGAAATTGGATTAAAAATATGTTTCTTTTCAATCTGTGTCTACTTTGTGTCTCATACAGGAGGAATGAGGAATAAATATATTTCTCTTAACAGCGAGAAACATAAAACAACAATAAACAAAAATATTTCTTAATACAGTTGACATAAACATTTTGTCTTGTACAGTAGGAAAATGGAGGTGTGTGTGTGTGTGTGTGTGTGTGTGTGTGTGTGTGTGTGTGTGTGCGGTAGGTAGGTAGGAAGATGAGCTGGAGAGGAGGAAGGGAAGGGGAGAAAGGGGTGAGGGGAGGGTAGGAGGGGGGGGGGAAGAGGAGGAAGGGAGAGGTAGATGGAGGAAGGGGAGGGGGAGGGGAAGGGTAGCCATACATGACAGTAACAACACAACACAGTGAGGCTGGTGGCGTCATCGTGGCCAGCATTAAAGGCGACCCTCCCATGCTTGTCAAAGGGGTAAAGACCTTTATGTATTTTTAAATGTGGGTGACGGGAGGTACTAGGCTTACCCTTACATTGGTACCTGGTTCACCTGCATGTACTACTCTAATGGTACTTAGGTGACCCCCAACAATGGTACCTGAGCAACCCTTATAATGGTACCTGAGTGATACCTACAATAGTACCTAAGTGACCTGCAATGGTACCTGAGTTACCTAAAATGGTACCTTATTGACCTATAATGGTACCTGAGTGACATACAATGGTATCTGATTGACCTATAATGATACCTGAGCGACCCTTACAATGGTACCTAAGCGACCCTTACACTGGTGCCTGAGCAACCCTTACAATGGTACCCGAACAACCCTTACAATGATACCCGAACAACCCTTACAATGGTACCTGAACAACCCTCACAATGGTACCTGAACAACCCTCACAATGGTACCTGAACAACCCTTACAATGGTACCTGAACAACCCTCACAATGGTACCTGAACAACCCTTACAATGGTACCTGAACAACCCTCACAATGGTACCTGAACAACCCTTACAATGGTACCTGAACAACCCTTACAATGGTACCTGAACAACCCTCACAATGGTACCTGAACAACCCTTACAATGGTACCTGAACAACCCTTACAATGGTACCCGAACAACCCTTACAATGGTACCCGAACAACCCTTACAATGGTACCTGAACAACCCTTACAATGGTACCTGAACAACCCTTACAATGGTACCCGAACAACCCTTACAATGGTACCCGAACAACCCTTACAATGGTACCTGAACAACCCTTACAATGGTACCTGAACAACCCTTACAATGGTACCCGAACAACCCTTACAATGGTACCCGAACAACCCTTACAATGGTACCTGAACAACCCTTACAATGGTACCTGAACAACCCTTACAATGGTACCTGAACAACCCTCACAATGGTACCTGAACAACCCTTACAATGGTACCTGAACAACCCTTACAATGGTACCTGAACAACCCTTACAATGATACCTGAACAACCCTCACAATGGTACCTGAACAACCCTCACAATGGTACCCGAACAACCCTTACAATGGTACCCGAACAACCCTTACAATGGTACCCGAACAACCCTTACAATGGTACCTGAACAACCCTTACAATGGTACCTGAACAACCCTTACAATGGTACCTGAACAACCCTTACAATGGTACCTGAGTCACCCCCTTTGTCATATATTGCAAGAAATTTATTATACAGAGACAAGGCTTCAGTGTATGGAGGCTTTGATAACGTAATTGCAAGATGAATGAACTGTTGAAATTGTGTTGTGTGTTGAGTAATGGCTGGAGTCTATTGGCTATCTCTACCCTACGACTTGTTGATGTTTTCTTATTTGGAAGTTAGTTCATTTACCTGTGAGTTGACACCGTGATGTGTTGGTCGTTTTTTTTTAATGTTTTGTCTTAATTTCGTGTTTTTCTCCAGTATATAACCTAACCTAACCTAACCTTACCTAACCTAACCAAACCTCCCCTCATATATCTCTCCCCTTTTCGTTTTTCCTTCTCCCCCTCCCATCCATCTCCATTCCAGATAGTCATTCCCCCTCCATTCCTATCTATCTCCTTTCTCTCTTCTCTCCTTCACTTCCCTCTTCCTTCTTCATCTCCTCCCATTCTCTCCCTTCCCCCCTCTCCCTCTTCCCTCTCATCCATTTTATTATTCCTTACTTTCTTATTTTTACAGTTTCCCCTCTCCATTCCCTCTCTATCTTACCCTTCCCATTCCCTCTCCATCTCCTTCCCTCTTCTTATTCGTCTCCTCTTCCTCTTTCCTCCATCTCTCCTCCTCCCTCTTTCACTCCCTCATCCTTCTCCCTCTCCCTTCTCCTCCCCCCCAGTCCTCCCTTTCTCCCCCCCTTCTCCCTCTCTCCAACATCTCCCCCCCCCTCCCCTGCTCTCACTCTCCTAACCTACCCTCCCTCTTTACCTCTTCCTTCTCTCCTTACCCTTCCTCCCTCACCCTCCCTCACCCTCCCTACCCTCCCTCCCTCACCCTCCCTACCCTCCCTTCCTCCTACCCTCCCTCCCTCACCCTCCCTACCCTCCCTCCCTCACCCTCCCTACCCTCCCTACCCTCCTCTGGTAATTGTCGATTTTTCAGTGAGATTTATTCCTCAATTCAGATCGAAGGATTTATTGCAGTTTGATACTCGGATTTTTTAAGGATTTTTTTTTAATATTCCTGACTGTGAAGGGATTAGATATTTTAAATTGCCTTCATTATAGATAAGGGATTTATTTTTTGGAACTATTATATAGGGATTATTTTGGGGGATTTTTATAGTGGATTTTTTTAGAGTACTCGATAGTGAAGGGATTTAATATGTTATTATAATTGACTTCATTAGAGATAAAGGGATTTTTTTGGCTGCAGTTTAAGTGATATTGTTGTAATTTAGGGATTTTTTTGGGGGGGATTAACCTTGACAGTGATGTGATTAAGTGTCGATATTTTATAATTGTCGATTAAAACGATAAAGATTTTATTCCTTAACTTGGTATTTTTTATACTTAACCTACAAGGAATTTTCATAGATAATTAGAATTTCTGATCAGAGAATTTTGTGTTTTGGGGCTACTTGGAATTTCTGATAGAGTTGGAATTCCTAAACCTTGGAATATCCTGGAATAGTTTGGGAATTTAATTATTAAGAAGGTTCGCTGTTTTACTGCGTATTATTCGACTCAATAGAGATATGTGGGAGTAGATTGTGAACCACTGGCACCACTAACTCCAATGGAAACAATGGAATGTGACCTGGATATAGTTGTGTACCATTGGAATGAAATCTAGATATAATTGTGTACCATTGGAATGAGATCTAGATAGAGTTGTTTACCATTAGAATGATACCTGGATATAGTTGTGTACCATTGGAATGAAATCTAGATATAATTGTGTACCATTGGAATGAGATCTAGATAGAGTTGTTTACCATTAGAATGATACCTGGATATAGTTGTGTACCATTGGAATGAAATCTAGATATAATTGTGTACCATTGGAATGAGATCTAGATAGAGTTGTTTACCATTAGAATGATACCTGGATATAGTTGTGTACCATTGGAATGAAATATAGATATAATTGTGTACCATTGGATTGAGACCTGGATATAACTGTGTACCATTGGAATGAGACTTGGATATAATTATGTACCATTGGAATGTGACCTGGATATAACTGTGTACCATTGGAATGAGACCTGGATATAGTTGTGCACCAATGGAATGAGACTTGGATATAATTGTGTACCATTGGAATGAGACCTGGATATAATTGCGTACCATTGGAATGAAATCTGGATATAATTGTGTACCATTAGAATGAGACCTGGATACAGTTGTGTACCACTGGAATGAAACCTGGATATATGATTACGTGTGGAATGGAACTCGGATATAAAATTACACCAGTGGAATCCAATGGAATGTGAACTAGTAAATATGTATGCGTGTGTGTACGTTATGTAGTGTTGATTGTGATATGTAATCCACTGCGTACCAAATAAAATATGTGATTCGGCTACATGTGGTAATGATGATGATGATGATATGTGTAATCCGGTTATACGACTATACCAATGGCTTTCGGTCTGTCTGTATATATATATATATATATATATATATATATATATATATATAGATATATATATATATATATATATATATATTGCATTTTTTCTATTGTTCCATTGATATTTGATGCAATTATACGTGTTCCAATGTTCATCTGTATATTTGTGTTCCAATATAATTGATACATGTGTTCCACTGTACAATTGTGTTCCAACGAAATATAAATCCACTGTTAATTTGTACACCGATAATCCGAATACACTATATATGTTGTACCGATTATATGTGATCCGATTACGCACCGTTGTAATCTGTGTCCCGATACTGAACTGATAATTTCTATAACCCCGATATTGAACTAAAATAAATGTGAAACGCGAACCGATCACACAAACGATGAACCAAATGTGTGTGAATTTGTAACTCGTGTGCGCGCGCGCGTGCGTGTGTGTGTGTGTGTGTGTACACGTGTGAACCAAACTACCACGTGCATCGCTACTGTACCCGTACGTGTGCACCTCTACAGAGGCTAGGTGTACGGGAAGGAGCGGATAAGCACGCAATAACAATGTCTCGCCGCTTCCTGTTCTTCTGGAAAACTAAAGCCAGAACCAAGAAACGTTCGGACTTCGACGACTCTCCTGTGAGGGGAGGGGGGAGGGTGAGGAGAGGGGGAGGGGTGAGGAGAGGGGGGAGGGTGAGGGGAGGGGGGAGGGTGAGGAGGGTGAGGGGGAGGGGAGGGTGAGGGGGAAGGGTCAGGGGAGGGGTGAGGGGAGGGGTGAGGGTGAGGGGAGGGGTGAGTAGGGAGGGGTGAGGGTGAGGAGAGGGGGGAGGGTGAGGAGAGGGGGAAGGGTGAGGGGTGAGGGGAGGGGGAAGGGTGAGGGGAGGGGGAGGGGTGAGGAGAGGGGGAGGGGTGAGGGTGAGGGGAGGGGGGAGGGTGAGGAGAGGGGGGAGGGGAGGGGGGAGGGTGAGGGGGAGGGGAGGGGGGAGGGTGAGGGGAGGGGTGAGGGGAGGGGGTGAGGGGGGAGGGGTGAGGGGGAGGGGTGAGGGGAGGGTGAGGGGAGGGGGGTGAGGGTGAGGGGAGGGGTGAGGATAAGTGGGAGGAGTGAGGATAGGGGGGATGAGGGTGAGGGGGGGAGGATGAGGGTGAGGTGAAGAATCATTTTCCTCACACTTATACCCTTCCTGTCTCTATTTATCCACCCTACTACCCACACTATCCACCTAATACTCACACACACACACACACACACACACTATCCGCCCTCCCTACAGTATCCACACCAACTACCCCCCCACACCCCCCCCCCCCACTAATTACTTCCACGGTAAACTCTCTCTCTCTCTCTCTCTCTCTCTCTCTCTCTCTCTCTCTCTCATCTTCCTCACCAAAAATGTGAAAATATTAATTATCCAACATCATAACGGGTGACTTATTATAGTGTGTCCTCCCCAAGTGAAAGTTTTCTGTTATCTTACAATTTCTTTCTCCAAAAAAATGGTGTGTGTGTGTGTGTGTGTGTGTGTGTGTGTGTGTGGGTGGGTGGGTGGATGGGGGGGATTAACTTTGTGGGGTTATTTTGGGGGAGTTGAATTTGTTTGCCAAGCTTGAATTTTCTCCTGTCAAGCTTGAATTTTCTCCCACCAAGCTTGAATTTTCTCCTGTCAAGCTTGAATTTTCTCCTGTCAAGCTTGAATTTTCACCTGTCAAGCTTGAATTTCCTCCTATCACCTTAATTAACAGAAACCGAACACAGGCTTTTGGAAAACGTTCGCCTCTCACCTTAATTAAGAGAAACCGAACACAATATCTAGGTAAAGTCCTGCTTAATTTCCTACCTTAATTACACAGGATAAAATTGCTCTAAATAAGTCTAACAGGAATTACAGGAATGGGAAAATGGGAATAACAGCGTCAAAACCGGCAGATAAGTGGAAGGAATTAGTCCAGGAAACACAATTGGGGTTTGGTGTTGAATCTAATTTGTGTCGCCGATTTATAGTTGTGGTAATTGGGGAGAATTGTCTGGATTACGAGAGAAGGAAAGTGTGGAATGGGCAAATTGTGTTAATGGGATGGTAATTGGTGTGGGGGTGTGGTGACGGGAGGGGTGAGAATGTGTAGTAGCTTTGTAATTAGAGTTTTGTAATTGGTTGAGAATTGGATGGATATTACAGCATGTTTAGATATAGTTAGGCAGTTATTACAGTATACTTAAGTAGATAGGCAAATATTACAGGAACCTTTTAAGTACAGGTAGACGAACATACATACATACATACATACATCAAGTGAGTTACATAGACGTTTTACAATATTTTCTTTACAAGTTAATGGTAGGTGGAAAATCCTATGTATTATTACGCGAAAAGATTGGTAGACGGTGGCCGAGTGGACACAACGCTCTACTCCCGTCCTAAGTGGTCACTGGTTCGTTCATAGCGTACCACTCCACCCAGCTGTGAATGAGCACCTAACTTTACAACTGAGGGAGTGATGACAGTCTTGTGCAGTGCCGGTCAATCGGTCACATTGCATCCTTGTGTAACAGAATGTTTAGTGTATATTGTACTGTACTATAATCACTTTGCCTCTATAAGATCCAAGTTTCTCATAGGTACTTGTTATAGCGATTATATACACGGAAATTTTACGAGAGAGGTTACAGAAATTGACTATGTTAGGTTAGGTTAGGTTAGGTTAGATTTGGTTAGGTTATTGGCTATTTAAACACGATCAAACTCACACACAGTGGAGCAATAAGATGTCAGAAATGGCGAAGGCTTATTTTTTTAATGTCAGATGGTAAGAGAGAGAGAGAGAGAGAGAGAGAGAGAGAGAGAGAGAGAGAGAGAGAGAGAGAGAGAGCGTGTGTTATAATCTGTGGCTAGATGAGGAAATAGCCTAAGGAAGAGATTAAGTTAAGACAGGGCCATTTAATGTCTCCTTGGTTGGTTAATGCCGTTATCACAGAGGCTGTAGAGGGGTGGATAATGGCTGGCTGGCTGATTGGTCATGTAGACATAGAAATTTACACTTAGAGGGGAAGGAAGAGAATGAGAATGGGGGAGAGGGTGGCGAGGGGAGAGAGGGGAACGGGGGGAGGAGGGAGGGCGGCGGGAGGGGAGAGGGGGGGGACGGGAGGGGAAGAGGGGGGGGGGGACGGGAGGGGAAGGGGGAAGTGTGTATACCTATCTAGTTAATAGGTCTGTGTTTAAGGTGAGGACAAATGAGGAATGGATGGAAGGGAATAGCGAGAATTGATAAAACTGAAAACATAATAAATGAAGAAGATTGTAAGAAAGAAGAAGAGGAGTAGGAGTAGAAAGAGAAGGAAGAAGGAGGAGTACAAAGAGGAGAAGGAAAAGATAAGGAGGACGAAGAGGAGGAAAATAGAAAGAGGGGGAGATGGAGAAGAAAGGAGAGGGAGAAGAAGAAAAGAAGGAAAAGGACAAAGCGTTACAACACAAGCAACAAAAGGAATAAAAATGGAAGAAGGAGAGAATGAAATAACAGAGGAAGACAAACTGGCGATGATTTAGAAGGAAAAACGAGGAAGATAAAGGGGAAATATTATTCAAGAGTGATATTTGGCAAGATGTCGATATTTCTGATATATGGGGAGAATTTGGGGGTATCTGGGGAAATTTTTGGGGTATATGGGGAATTTTTTGTGTATCTGGGGAAATTTTGGGGTATGTGGGGAGATATGGGAGGAGGGAGATGGAGGAGGAAGGTACGGGAAGGAGGGAGGAGGAGAGAGGGAGAAGGGAGGTGAAAAGAGGGAGAAGGGAGGTGACGAAAGACGGAGGGAGGGTGAAGGAGAGGTGAAGAGAGAGCAGGTGAGAGCTGGTGAGGTGGGAGAAAGTAATGAAGGAGGAGGAAGGTGAAATTACAGGTGTTACATGTGCGGTGGTGAGTGTGTTAGAGGGTGTCGTGTACCGCACTCTTGATGGATCACGGCGCTGCTACGTGGCAGGTAGAGAGAGAGAGAGAGAGAGAGAGAGAGAGAGAGAGAGAGAGAGAGAGAGAGAGAGAGAGAGAGAGAGAGAGAGAGATAAAATGCAACTCACCTGGTTCATTCACCCACACTTCAATTATGCTCAGGTGTGCGGTCTTCCTGCAGGTAGTTAGTACAGGTGATCCTACCGAGTGACCGCGTGTAGAGGTGAGTAAGTTACGGCCTTGGTTATGGAGGAATGTGTTTTATCTTGTTTTAGGGAGAGAGTTTAACCCTTTTGAGGACGATGGTTTAAGGTTTTAACTCCCTTGAAGGACGAGGGTTTAAGCTAAAACTCCACTAAGGACGGTGATTTAAGCTATAACTAGACCTCTCCTCCCCCCCCCCCCTCTCTCTCTCTCTCTCTCTTGTTTACTAAGCATTATCTCCTTACTCAGAAGATCCTATTACACACACACACACACACACACACACACACACACACACATGCTGTTCTTGAAAACATTGAGGCTAAAACACGTCAACACAATATTGATTTTGAACCACATAAGCGATACCCCCCCCCCCCCCCACCCCTTCCCCCAAAGAGAAGCAGAGACACGGTGATTTATTCCGCTATTGACATGTATCAGTTACCCTTTAAAACAGACAATGATAAACAATGGTGGTGTATATTTATCACCTCATTGTGTCCCATCTGTCACCTCCTCACCTCACCTCACCTCACCCCTTCACCTCACCTCACCTCACCCCTTCACCTCACCTATCCTCACCCCTTCACCTCACCTATCCTCACCTCTTAAAAAACTCAAAACAATAATAAACAGAAAATAATCGTCGATAATATACCATCAATGTTAATCACTTCCTTACCTGTTATGTACTCAGGTGAATTACACTCAGGTAGGCCAGGTGACTCACTGAGGTAATGAAATGTAAGATGAGGTCACGTTTTACGGGTGGAAGGTGTGTGTGAGTGGCTGGAGGTATATGAGTAACAGGAGGTATATGAGTGGCTGGAGGT
>CAUDMG010000452.1:62500-115012 GCA_958450375.1 Homarus gammarus
TGCAAAGCGAGTGTGAGATAACGATAGCCAGAGTGTACATTAATCCTGATGGAACAAGGGCCGTAAGTAATGCCCTCACAACACAACACGTAATACATCTAAACAATAACACATGTGAGCGTAACACTGATATATACGTATATTGCCTTCTTCACGGCTCAGTGGAGAGCAATGCTTGCTGCAATCATTTACCATGCAAGATGTTCCAACCTAACCTAACCCAGCAAAGTCTTCACTACACAGCATAGTCTATCCCAGCAATGTCTTCACTAACAGGCTATCCCAGCAATACCTTAGCTAGGAATTTATCCAAGAGCTTGAAACACATTGAGTTGGATCGACGCTACTTATTTGCATATGCTAGGAGGCAACACACCAAGTATATATATATATATATATATATATATATATATATATATATATATATATATATATATATAGATATATATATATATATATATATCTTGATAAAATCACACGGGAAAATGGAAACAACGGAGTATGACTCAACCATTACTAATATGTTAATAAGGAATAGCCCAAGTTTGAATGTAAATGGTAGTGTTTATTGTATTCCATGTAGCAAATGTAATTGTAATTATGTAGGTCAGACAGGAAAAACACTGCAGCTCAGAATCAAACAACATAAGTATAATATTAGAACTGCATCTGAAAGCAGTGCCTTGTTCGTTCATGTTAGGAATAATAATCACCCCATTGCTTGGGAAAAAAGCTTAGAAGTTTTCAAATCATCTTGTGTCACAGAAAGACTTCTTGTTGAAGCTAGTTTGATTAAGGAATTAAAATCAATAAACCTTAGTGATGGTCAGTTCAAAACTGATAATATGTTACATAAATTTATTTGTCAGTGGCCCAAGGTTAAAAATGCTTTAAAAACCTTTGATCTAGATGTATGATAGTTATTTTGTGGGTCCCCTTTTTTCTGACCTGACTTGACTAGTCACGTCACCACCCTTCTCTTAAGCTCCTCTACGTGTGTGTTGGTGTGGGGATTAGTGGATGTCATCATTTTGACCTGACCTCATGTTTTTAGGTCACCCTGTATATTTAAGCCTCTCTCTGTCCATGTAATCCAGTTGCCTCTGAAGATGTCTTGAATAAAGACGAAAGCTAAGGTACTCCGTTGTTTCCATTTTCCCGTGTGATTTTATCAAGATTTATCTTATCCACGTTTTCATTGTGGATTTTCATAAAATATATATATATATATATATATATATATATATATATATATATATATATATATATATATATATATATTATACACATAGGAATACATATATAGTGATACCTCCATATAAGGGACTTTTCTATCCACATAATCCGTTAGATGGGGTTTTCATATCTAATGAACCCTCCATATAACGGACTTTCAACGTTATAATATAGTTGGTCAGATTTCACTGAAGTCTCTTAGTTCTTCCGGTTACTATGTACGTATAAGTTATCTTGCTTGGAGAGTTTTGTTTACTTATACAGCGAATTATATGTATGGGCCAATTATAGTGAAACCAACCAATTACGTCAGGTTGTTAAGTCTGTTTAGAGACCCAAACTTACTGCAGTAAAGGGTAACCACCCCACCCAACCGCTAACCTGACCTAACGTAATCTAGCCTAAGCTAACCTAACTCTAAGCTAACCAAACCTGAAGCTAACATAACCTGGCCTAACCTAACCCACTGCTAAACCTACCTAACCTAACTCTAACTTAACATTAGGTTAGGTTAGCATTAGGTTAGGTTAGCATTTGGTTAGGTTAATATTGGGTTACGTTGGGTTAGCATTAGGTTAGGTTAGGTTAGGTTAATTTTAAGGGTGATGCGTGGTCGTGAACACAGCGACAACGAGAGAATTTATTAGGTGATAAGTACATTAGCTGAATACTCTTACGGCTTGTGGGTTAAGTTGTGCAGTACCGTACCAGGTGTATGTTAGGTTACGTTAGGATTATGTGTCAGGTGTTTGGTATGGCATGTCTCATAAATTTTAGCTTCTCAGGTTCTGTAGCTTCTGTAGCTATAAAAGAGCAATATACTACACCCAAGCACAGAGCTACAGCCTTAATCGTTGGTTTAATATGTGTGTGTGTGTGTGTTAGAGAGAGCCCGCGCCAGCCTTTATTCCCTCGTAAGACTAGACAATGTTACGTCTCTCTACAAATGACTGAGGTGGACATGGACAACTATTAAGCCCCGTTCACCTCTCCTCCTGAACCACGAACCCCCGGATGATTCAGACTCGTGAACCCGAAACAGTAAACTGATGCATTAGTCTGTCCATAAATGCTTCGGATTCACGAGACGGGGTTGAGGCGAACAGACCTTACTGTAGTAGATGACTGTATACAATGTTTGCTCAATAAGGAACTGTTTTACACGTATTCTTATTACTCTTATTCTCTGTTTACAAACTTTAAAAAATATATATGTGATGGATTATGAATACTTTAAATACATGACTTAGGTTTGTGAAGCAGTGATTACTATAACACTCCTTAATCCTAACCAACACAGCCATACCTCAAGTTATTCTACATAAATATTAAAACTGTAGGCTATAACGAAACCTGCTGTGGTATGTTGGGTCAAACACCGATTCCCATGTAGTCAACATCAAAAACTCTCCTATATCAGTCAGTCAATCAAATGTTCCCGTCTGTTCAACGCTCCGACCCACTTGTCTCGCCTACATCATTGTTATGTGAACGGAAAGCCTCTTGCATAGCCATCCTGATCTATTTTCTTCACCAAATTGGTCATGGACAGAGAAGTAAGAAGTAAGAGTCCCGGGAGTCATAATGCTTTCCTACACGGCCAAGACTATTTACCTTTTGTCAATATGCCGGCTGTGGTTGCTAGGGACGTGAAGTAGTGCCATACGACTTTACGGACTGTGTTCATTATATCTGGGTTGTGTATGTAACGTGTTTGTATATATACGTGGATAAAATTTGACTCCAATGTACAGTAGGTACACCTTATACACGCTGAGGAACACTTAACCCAAATTTCAGCAGAAAAATTAAAGAAATAAGACGGGATGTTTCTTGATATTTGTGAGGAGAGGAGAATTACCAGCATTCTTCTCAACAATTACGGTAATTGCCTCGCTTGGAGGAGCTTGGCTAGGAGCATTAGGATCATTAAATATATTTCCAGCCGGTACACGTTCATGTACAAAGTATTTCTAAACATTTTGACATTTCCAAGGCCAGTCGATGAACAGGTCGTCCATGTAAGAATATTTTTAAACATTCAGACATTTGTGCAGCCCGTCAGTCCACCGAGACAGTCAGTGGCGCGCCAAGCTGTGCCGGGAAAATTAGAATTACTAAATATAAGTCTGGCTGGTCGAGGCTCACGGGGGAACACACCAAGCATTGTATAGAAAATTTTCCCAGAGCTTCAAGACCCGTGAGGGGCCCCCAGCAGCCAACGAGACTACGAGCTTCACACAAAAATGCATTAAACATTTCAATATTTTAATAATACACGACTCAAGAAAATGACCTAATACAAAGACGCAGTTTACATAAAAATACACTAACAGTCAGACATTTTCCCCGTGCTTTACCTCTGTGCGGGCTGGACAGTTCTTGCTTTACATGAGACATTCCAACCTTTTCATAAGACATCACTCAAGTAACCAACAAGAGGCCAGAGTTCACATTAAAATACACGAAATATTGTGACATTCCCTTGTGGTTTACATGCCGTGCGAGACAGCCAATAAGAGAGGCAGGTTTCAAAATGGGGAGATAATTAGATTTTGACATAGTTATGACTCCGGACAGACCAAGTTTCGCAGCTCATAAAGGTAACGAGCGGCATCTTTTACGTTGTTCCACTAATTACCAACCCAACTAATTTGCCACTTAACCAACACACACAATAAACAGTTATTTAAGGCAGGAATTTTTGTACCGGAGGAGCAAATTCTCTCACATGTAGGAGTTATTTTTAGTGTTATTGTTATTAATGTTTATTAAAGGCTACGTCACTTAAGAGTATATTATACCGAGCGAGAGAGAAGATATTACACACACACACACACACACACACACACACGATACATGGACAGACAGACAGATGTGTGGTAAGTTAGATGTGTAGTTGGTAGGTGTAGATAGATAGATAGAGTTAGACATGTGTAGATAGATAGATAGATAGATAGGTTATACGCTCTAAAGCCCTTTGTCTGCCAATGCAATATAATCGGAGTCCAGGGCAAACATTCTCCCTTCACTCATAGTTATTCACTCACTGTTAGTCACTCATTATTGTTCTTCACTATTATTCACTCACTATTGTTCTTCACTATTATTCACTCACTATTGTTATTCATTCACTATTATTCACTCACTATTGTTCTTCACTATTATTCACTCACTATTATTCACTCACTATTATTCACTCACTATTGTTATTCATTCACTATTATTCACTCACTATTATTCACTCACTATTGTTCTTCACTATTATTCACTCACTATTATTCACTCACTATTGTTCTTCACTATTATTCACTCACTATTATTCACTCACTATTGTTCTTCACTATTATTCACTCACTATTATTCACTCACTATTATTCACTCACTATTGCTCTTCACTATTATTCATTCACTATTATTCACTCACTATTGTTCTTCACTATTATTCACTAACTATTATTCACTCACTATTGTTATTCATTCACTATTATTCACTCACTTTTATTCACTCACTATTGTTCTTCACTATTATTCACTCACTATTGATATTCATTCACTACTGTTCTTCACTCATTGTTATTCTTCACTATTATTCACTCACTGTTGTTATCTCACTATTGTTCTTAACTCGCTGTTATTCACTTGTCATAATAGATGTGTTCTACCATGTCATTCCCTTCCTACAAGACGCTCCTAACACTGGATAACCTGTGTCACCTCACCCAAGCCACCATAACCAGTACCACCCATCACCAGTACCACCCATCACCAGTATCACCCATAACCATTATCACCCATAACCGGTATCACCCATAACCAGTATCACCCATAACCAGTATCACCCATAACCAGTATCACCCATAACCAGTATCACCCATCACCAGTATCATCCATAACCAGTAACACCCATCACCAGTAACACCCATCACCAGTATCATCCATAACCAGTATCACCCATCACCAGTACCACCCATCACCAGTATCATCCATAACCAGTATCACCCATCACCAGTACCACCCATCACCAGTATCATCCATAACCAGTATCACCCATCACCAGTATCACCCATCACCAGTATCACTCATAACCAGTAACACCCATCACCAGTATCATCCATAACCATTATCGCCCATAACAAGTATCACCCATAACCAGTATCACCCATCACCAGTATCACCCATAACCATTATCACCCATCACCAGTATCACCCATCACCAGTATCACACATAACCAGTATCACCCATAACCAGTATCACCCATCACCAGTATCACCCATAACCAGTATCACCAATAACCAGTATCACCCATCACCAGTATCATCCATAACCAGTATCACCCATCACCAGTAACACCCATCACCGGTAACACCCATCACCAGTATCATCCATAACCAGTATCACCCATAACCAGTACCACCCATCACCAGCATCATCCATAACCAGTATCACCCATCACCAGTATCACCCATCACCAGTATCATCCATAACCAGTATCGCCCATAACCAGTATCACCCATCACCAGTATCACCCATAACCATTATCACCCATAACCAGTATCACCCATAACCATTATCACCCATAAGCAGTATCACCCATCACCAGTAACACCCATCACCAGTATCACCCATCACCAGTATCACCCACAACAAGTATCACCCAAAACCAGTATCACCCATCACCAGTATCACCCATAACCATTATCACCCATAACCAGTATCACCCATCACCAGTAACACCCATCACCAGTATCACCCATAACCAGTATCACCCATAACCAGTATCACCCATCACCAGTATCACCCATAACCAGTATCACCCATAACCATTATCACCCATCACCAGTATCACCCATAACCAGTATCACCCATAACCAGTATCACCCATCACCAGTATCACCCATCACCAGTAACACCCATCACCAGTATCATCCATAACCAGTATCAACCATAACCAGTATCACCCAACACCAGTATCACCCATAACCAATATCACCCATAACCAGTAACACCCATCACCAGTATCACCCAAAACCAGTATCACCCATAACCAGTATCACCCATCACCAGTAACACCCATCACCAGTATCACCCATAACCATTATCACCCATAACCAGTATCACCCATCACCAGTATCACCCATAACCAGTATCACATATAACCAGTATCACCCATCACCAGAAACACCCATAACCAGTATCAACCATAACCAGTATCACCCATCACCAGTATCACCCATAACCATTATCACCCATAACCAGTACCACCCATCACCAGTATCACCCATCACCAGTATCACCCATAACCAGTATCACCCATCACCAGTATCACCCATCACCAGTATCATCCATAACAAGTATCACCCATAACCAGTATCACCCATCACCAGTATCACCCATAACCATTATCACACATAACCAGTATCACCCATAACCATTATCACCCATAACCATTATCACCCATAACCATTAACACCCATAACCAGTATCATCCATAACCAGTATCACCCATCACCAGTAAAACCCATCACCAGTAACACCCATCACCAGTATCATCCATAACCAGTATCACCCATCACCAGTACCACCCATCACCAGGATCATCCATAACCAGTATCACCCATCACCAGTACCACCCATCACCAGTATCATCCATAACCAGTATCACCCATCACCAGTATCACCCATCACCAGTATCATCCATAACCAGTATCGCCCATAACCAGTATCACCCATCACCAGTATCACCCATAACCATTATCACCTATAACCAGTATCACCCATAACCATTATCACCCATAACCAGTATCACCCATCACCAGTAACACCCATCACCAGTATCACCCATCACCAGTATCACCCATAACAAGTATCACCCATCACCAGTATCACCCATCACCAGTATCACCCATAACCATTATCACCCATAACCAGTATCACCCATAACCATTATCACCCATAACCAGTATCACCCATCACCAGTATCACCCATAACCAGTATCACCCATAACCAGTATCACCCATCACCAGTATCACCCATCACCAGTAACACCCATCACCAGTATCATCCATAACCAGTATCAACCATAACCAGTATCACCCATCACCAGTATCACCCATAACCATTATCACCCATAACCAGTAACACCCATCACCAGTATCACCCATAACCAGTATCACCCATAACCAGTATCACCCATCACCAGTAACACCCATAACCATTATCACCCATAACCAGTATCACCCATAACCAGTATCACCCATCACCAGTATCACCCATCACCAGTATCATCCATAACCACTATCACCCATCACCAGTATCACCCATCACCAGTAACACCCATCACCAGTATCATCCATAACCATTATCACCCATAACCAGTATCATCCATAACCAGTATCACCCATAACCAGTATCACCCATCACCAGTATCACCCATCACCAGTAACACCCATCACCAGTATCACCCATCACCAGTATTACCCATAACCATTATCACCCATAACCAGTAACACCCATAACCATTATCACCCATAACCAGTATCATCCATAACCAGTATCACCCATAACCAGTATAACCCATAACCAGTATCACCCATCACCAGTATCACCCATCACCAGTAACACCCATCACCAGTATCATCCATAACCAGTATAACCCATAACCAGTATCACCCATCACCAGTATCACCCATCACCAGTAACACCCATCACCAGTATCACCCATCACCAGTATCACCCATAACCATTATCACCCATAACCAGTAACACCCATCACCAGTATCATCCATAACCAGTATCACCCATAACCAGTATCACCCATAACCAGTATCACCCATCACCAGTAACACCCATCACCAGTATCACCCATAACCATTATCACCCATAACCAGTATCACCCATAACCATTATCACCCATAACCAGTATCACCCATCACCAGTATCACCCATAACCAGTATCACCCATAACCAGTATCACCCATAACCAGTATCACCCATAACCAGTATCACCCATAACCATTATCACCCATCACCAGTTTCACCCATCACCAGTATCACCCATAACCAGTATCACCCATAACCAGTATCACCCATCACCAGTATCACCCATAACCAGTATCACCAATAACTAGTATCACCCATCACCAGTATCATCAATAACCAGTATCACCCATCACCAGTAACACCCATCACCAGTAACACCCATCACCAGTATCATCCATAACCAGTATCACCCATCACCAGTACCACCCATCACCAGTATCATCCATAACCAGTATCACCCATCACCAGTACCACCCATCACCAGCATCATCCATAACCAGTATCACCCATCACCAGTATCACCCATCACCAGTATCATCCATAACCAGTATCGCCCATAACCAGTATCACCCATCACCAGTATCACCCATAACCATTATCACCCATAACCAGTATCACCCATAACCATTATCACCCATAAGCAGTATCACCCATCACCAGTAACACCCATCACCAGTATCACCCATCACCAGTATCACCCACAAGTATCACCCATAACCAGTATCACCCATCACCAGTATCACCCATAACCATTATCACCCATAACCAGTATCACCCATCACCAGTAACACCCATCACCAGTATCACCCATAACCAGTATCACCCATAACCAGTATCACCCATCACCAGTATCACCCATAACCAGTATCACCCATAACCATTATCACCCATCACCAGTATCACCCATAACCAGTATCACCCATCACCAGTATCACCCATCACCAGTAACACCCATCACCAGTATCATCCATAACCAGTATCAACCATAACCAGTATCACCCATCACCAGTATCACCCATAACCAATATCACCCATAACCAGTAACACCCATCACCAGTATCACCCAAAACCAGTATCACCCATAACCAGTATCACCCATCACCAGTAACACCCATCACCAGTATCACCCATAACCATTATCACCCATAACCAGTATCACCCATCACCAGTATCACCCATAACCAGTATCACATATAACCAGTATCACCCATCACCAGTAACACCCATAACCAGTATCAACCATAACCAGTATCACCCATCACCAGTATCACCCATAACCATTATCACCCATAACCAGTACCACCCATCACCAGTATCACCCATCACCAGTATCACCCATAACCAGTATCACCCATCACCAGTATCACCCATCACCAGTATCATCCATAACAAGTATCACCCATAACCAGTATCACCCATCACCAGTATCACCCATAACCATTATCACACATAACCAGTATCACCCATAACCATTATCACCCATAACCATTATCACCCATGACCATTATCACCCATAACCAGTATCATCCATAACCAGTATCACCCATCACCAGTAACACCCATCACCAGTAACACCCATCACCAGTATCATCCATAACCAGTATCACCCATCACCAGTACCACCCATCACCAGTATCATCCATAACCAGTATCACCCATCACCAGTACCACCCATCACCAGTATCATCCATAACCAGTATCACCCATCACCAGTATCACCCATCACCAGTATCATCCATAACCAGTATCGCCCATAACCAGTATCACCCATCACCAGTATCACCCATAACCATTATCACCCATAACCAGTATCACCCATAACCATTATCACCCATAACCAGTATCACCCATCACCAGTAACACCCATCACCAGTATCACCCATCACCAGTATCACCCATAACAAGTATCACCCATCACCAGTATCACCCATCACCAGTATCACCCATAACCATTATTACCCATAACCAGTATCACCCATCACCAGTATCACCCATAACCATTATCACCCATAACCAGTATCACCCATAACCATTATCACCCATAACCAGAATCACCCATCACCAGTATCACCCATAACCAGTATCACCCATAACCAGTATCACCCATCACCAGTATCACCCATCACCAGTAACACCCATCACCAGTATCATCCATAACCAGTATCAACCATAACCAGTATCACCCATCACCAGTATCACCCAAAACCATTATCACCCATAACCAGTAACACCCATCACCAGTATCACCCATAACCAGTATCACCCATAACCAGTATCAACCATCACCAGTAACACCCATAACCATTATCACCCATAACCAGTATCACCCATAACCAGTATCAACCATAACCAGTATCACCCATCACCAGTATCACCCATAACCATTATCACCCATAACCAGTAACACCCATCACCAGTATCACCCATAACCAGTATCACCCATAACCAGTATCAACCATCACCAGTAACACCCATAACCATTATCACCCATAACAAGTATCACCCATAACCAGTATCACCCATCACCAGTATCACCCATCACCAGTAACACCTATCACCAGTATCATCCATAACCAGTATCACCCATAACCATTATCATCCATAACCAGTATCACCCATCACCAGTATCACCCAAAACCAGTATCACCCATCACCAGTATCACCCATCACCAGTAACACCCATCACCAGTATCATCCATAACCAGTATCACCCATAACCAGTATCACCCATCACCAGTATCACCCATCACCAGTAACACCCATCACCAGTATCATCCATAACCATTATCACCCATAACCAGTATCATCCATAACCAGTATCACCCATAACCAGTATCAACCATCACCAGTATCACCCATCACCAGTAACACCCATCACCAGTATCACCCATCACCAGTATCACCCATAACCATTATCACCCATAACCAGTAACACCCATAACCATTATCACCCAAAACCAGTATCATCCATAACCAGTATCACCCATAACCAGTATCACCCATAACCAGTATCACCCATCACCAGTATCACCCATCACCAGTAACACCCATCACCAGTATCATCCATAACCAGTATCACCCATAACCAGTATCACCCATCACCAGTATCACCCATCACCAGCAACACCCATCACCAGTATCACCCATCACCAGTATCACCCATAACCATTATCACCCATAACCAGTAACACCCATCACCAGTATCATCCATAACCAGTATCACCCATAACCAGTATCACCCATAACCAGTATCACCCATCACCAGTAACACCCATCACCAGTATCACCCATAACCATTATCACCCATAACCAGTATCACCCATAACCATTATCACCCATAACCAGTATCACCCATAACCAGTATCACCCATAACCAGTATCACCCATAAACAGTATCACCCATCACCAGTATCATCCATAACCAGTATCACCCATAACCAGTATCACCCATCACCAGTATCACCCATAACCAGTATCACCCATCACCAGTATCACCCAAAACCATTATCACCCATCACCAGTATCATCCATAACCAGTATCACCCATCACCAGTATCACCCATAACCAGTATCACCCATCACCAGTATCACCCATCACCAGTATCATCCATAACCAGTATCACCCATAACCAGTATCACCCATCACCAGTATCACCCATCACCAGTATCACCCATCACCAGTATCACCCATAACCAGTATCACCCATAACCAGTATCACCCATCACCAGTATCACCCATCACCAGTATCAACCATAACCAGTATCACCCATCACCAGTATCACCCATAACCATTATCACCCATAACCAGTAACACCCATCACCAGGATCACCCATAACCAGTATCACCCATAACCAGTATCACCCATCACCAGTAACACCCATAACCATTATCACCCATAACCAGTATCACCCATAACCAGTATCACCCATAACCAGTATCACCCATCACCAGTATCACCCATAACCAGTATCACCCATAACCAGTATCACCCATCACCAGTATCACCCATAACCATTATCACCCATAACCAGTATCACCCATCACCAGTAACACCCATCACCAGTATCACCCATAACCAGTATCACCCATAACCAGTATCACCCATCACCAGTATCACCCATAACCAGTATCACCCATAACCATTATCACCCATCACCAGTATCACCCATAACCAGTATCACCCATAACCAGTATCACCCATCACCAGTATCACCCATCACCAGTAACACCCATCACCAGTATCATCCATAACCAGTATCAACCATAACCAGTATCACCCATCACCAGTATCACCCATAACCAATATCACCCATAACCAGTAACACCCATCACCAGTATCACCCAAAACAAGTATCACCCATAACCAGTATCACCCATCACCAGTAACACCCATCACCAGTATCACCCATAACCATTATCACCCATAACCAGTATCACCCATCACCAGTATCACCCAAAACCAGTATCACATATAACCAGTATCACCCATCACCAGTAACACCCATAACCAGTATCAACCATAACCAGTAGCACCCATCACCAGTATCACCCATTACCATTATCACCCATAACCAGTACCACCCATCACCAGTATCACCCATCACCAGTATCACCCATAACCAGTATCACCCATCACCAGTATCACCCATCACCAGTATCATCCATAACAAGTATCACCCATAACCAGTATCACCGATCACCAGTATCACCCATAACCATTATCACACATAACCAGTATCACCCATAACCATTATCACCCATAACCATTATCACCCATAACCATTATCACCCATAACCAGTATCATCCATAACCAGTATCACCCATCACCAGTAACACCCATCACCAGTAACACCCATCACCAGTATCATCCATAACCAGTATCACCCATCACCAGTACCACCCATCACCAGTATCATCCATAACCAGTATCACCCATCACCAGTACCACCCATCACCAGTATCATCCATAACCAGTATCACCCATCACCAGTATCACCCATCACCAGTATCATCCATAACCAGTATCGCCCATAACCAGTATCACCCATCACCAGTATCACCCATAACCATTATCACCCATAACCAGTATCACCCATAACCATTATCACCCATAACCAGTATCACCCATCACCAGTAACACCCATCACCAGTATCACCCATCACCAGTATCACCCATAACAAGTATCACCCATCACCAGTATCACCCATAACCAGTATCATCCATAGCCAGTATCATCCATCACCAGTATCACCCATCACCAGTAACACCCATCACCAGTATCATCCATAACCATTATCACCCATAACCAGTATCATCCATAACCAGTATCACCCATAACCAGTATCACCCATCACCAGTATCACCCATCACCAGTAACACCCATCACCAGTATCACCCATCACCAGCATTACCCAAAACCATTATCACCCATAACCAGTAACACCCATAACCATTATCACCCATAACCAGAATCATCCATAACCAGTATCACCCATAACCAGTATAACCCATAACCAGTATCACCCATCACCAGTATCACCCATCACCAGTAACACCCATCACCAGTATCATCCATAACCAGTATAACCCATAACCAGTATCACCCATCACCAGTATCACCCATCACCAGTAACACCCATCACCAGTATCACCCATAACCAGTATCACCCATCACCAGTATCACCCATCACCAGTAACACCCATCACCAGTATCACCCATAACCATTATCACCCATAACCAGTAACACCCATCACCAGTATCATCCATAACCAGTATCACCCATAACCAGTATCACCCATAACCAGTATCACCCATCACCAGTAACACCCATCACCAGTATCACCCATAACCATTATCACCCATAACCAGTATCACCCATAACCATTATCACCCATAACCAGTATCACCCATCACCAGTATCACCCATAACCAGTATCACCCATAACCAGTATCACCCATAACCAGTATCACCCATAACCAGTATCACCCATAACCATTATCACCCATCACCAGTATCACCCATCACCAGTATCACCCATAACCAGTATCACCCATCACCAGTATCACCCATAACCAGTATCACCAATAACCAGTATCACCCATCACCAGTATCATCCATAACCAGTATCACCCATCACCAGTAACACCCATCACCAGTAACACCCATCACCAGTATCATCCATAACCAGTATCACCCATCACCAGTACCACCCATCACCAGTATCATCCATAACCAGTATCACCCATCACCAGTACCACCCATCACCAGCATCATCCATAACCAGTATCACCCATCACCAGTATCACCCATCACCAGTATCATCCATAACCAGTATCGCCCATAACCAGTATCACCCATCACCAGTATCACCCATAACCATTATCACCCATAACCAGTATCACCCATAACCATTATCACCCATTAGCAGTATCACCCATCACCAGTAACACCCATCACCAGTATCACCCATCACCAGTATCACCCACAACAAGTATCACCCATAACCAGTATCACCCATCACCAGTATCACCCATAACCATTATCACCCATAACCAGTATCACCCATCACCAGTAACACCCATCACCAGTATCACCCATAACCAGTATCACCCATAACCAGTATCACCCATCACCAGTATCACCCATAACCAGTATCACCCATAACCATTATCACCCATCACCAGTATCACCCATAACCAGTATCACCCATCACCAGTATCACCCATCACCAGTAACACCCATCACCAGTATCATCCATAACCAGTATCAACCATAACCAGTATCACCCATCACCAGTATCACCCATAACCAATATCACCCATAACCAGTAACACCCATCACCAGTATCACCCAAAACCAGTATCACCCATAACCAGTATCACCCATCACCAGTAACACCCATGACCAGTATCACCCATCACCAGTATCACCCAAAACCAGTATCACCCATAACCAGTATCACCCATCACCAGTAACACCCATCACCAGTATCACCCATAACCATTATCACCCATAACCAGTATCACCCATAACCATTATCACCCATAACCAGTATCACCCATAACCAGTATCACCCATAACCAGTATCACCCATAACCAGTATCACCCATCACCAGTATCACCCATCACCAGTATCACCCATAACCAGTATCACCCATAACCAGTATCACCCATCACCAGTATCACCCATAACCAGTATCACCAATAACCAGTATCACCCATCACCAGTATCATCCATAACCAGTATCACCCATCACCAGTAACACCCATCACCAGTAACACCCATCACCAGTATCATCCATAACCAGTATCACCCATCACCAGTACCACCCATCACCAGTATCATCCATAACCAGTATCACCCATCACCAGTACCACCCATCACCAGCATCATCCATAACCAGTATCACCCATCACCAGTATCACCCATCACCAGTATCATCCATAACCAGTATCGCCCATAACCAGTATCACCCATCACCAGTATCACCCATAACCATTATCACCCATAACCAGTATCACCCATAACCATTATCACCCATAACCAGTATCACCCATCACCAGTAACACCCATCACCAGTATCACCCATCACCAGTATCACCCACAACAAGTATCACCCATAACCAGTATCACCCATCACCAGTATCACCCATAACCATTATCACCCATAACCAGTATCACCCATCACCAGTAACACCCATCACCAGTATCACCCATAACCAGTATCACCCATAACCAGTATCACCCATAACCATTATCACCCATCACCAGTATCACCCATAACCAGTATCACCCATCACCAGTATCACCCATCACCAGTAACACCCATCACCAGTATCATCCATAACCAGTATCAACCATAACCAGTATCACCCATCACCAGTATCACCCATAACCAATATCACCCATAACCAGTAACACCCATCACCAGTATCACCCAAAACCAGTATCACCCATAACCAGTATCACCCATCACCAGTAACACCCATCACCAGTATCACCCATAACCATTATCACCCATAACCAGTATCACCCATCACCAGTATCACCCATAACCAGTATCACATATAACCAGTATCACCCATCACCAGTACACCCATAACCAGTATCAACCATAACCAGTATCACCCATCACCAGTATCACCCATAACCATTATCACCCATAACCAGTACCACCCATCACCAGTATCACCCATCACCAGTATCACCCATAACCAGTATCACCCATCACCAGTATCACCCATCACCAGTATCATCCATAACAAGTATCACCCATAACCAGTATCACCCATCACCAGTATCACCCATAACCATTATCACACATAACCAGTATCACCCATAACCATTATCACCCATAACCATTATCACCCATAACCAGTATCATCCATAACCAGTATCACCCATCACCAGTAACACCCATCACCAGTAACACCCATCACCAGTATCATCCATAACCAGTATCACCCATCACCAGTACCACCCATCACCAGTATCATCCATAACCAGTATCACCCATCACCAGTACCACCCATCACCAGTATCATCCATAACCAGTATCACCCATCACCAGTATCACCCATCACCAGTATCATCCATAACCAGTATCGCCCATAACCAGTATCACCCATCACCAGTATCACCCATAACCATTATCACCCATAACCAGTATCACCCATAACCATTATCACCCATAACCAGTATCACCCATCACCAGTAACACCCATCACCAGTATCACCCATCACCAGTATCACCCATAACAAGTATCACCCATCACCAGTATCACCCATCACCAGTATCACCCATAACCATTATTACCCATAACCAGTATCACCCATCACCAGTATCACCCATAACCATTATCACCCATAACCAGTATCACCCATAACCATTATCACCCATAACCAGTATCACCCATCACCAGTATCACCCATAACCAGTATCACCCATAACCAGTATCACCCATCACCAGTATCACCCATAACCAGTATCACCCATAACCAGTATCATCCATAACCAGTATCACCCATCACCAGTACACCCATCACCAGTATCACCATAACCAGTATCACCCATCACCAGTATCACCCATCACCAGTATCACCCATAACCAGTATCACCCATACCAGTACCACCCATAACCAGTATCACCCATCACCAGTATCACCCATAACCAGTATCACCCATAACCAGTATCACCCATAACCAGTATCACCCATAACCAGTATCACCCATCACCAGTATCACCCATCACCAGTATCACCCATCACCAGTATCACCCATCACCAGTATCACCCATAACCAGTATCACCCATCACCAGTATCACCCATAACCAGTATCACCCATAACCAGTATCACCCATCACCAGTATCACCCATCACCAGTATCACCCATAACCAGTATCACCCATAACCAGTATCACCCATCACCAGTATCACCCATAACCAGTATCACCCATCACCAGTATCACCCATAACCAGTATCACCCATAACCAGTATCACCCATCACCAGTATCACCCATAACCAGTATCACCCATAACCAGTATCACCCATCACCAGTATCACCCATCACCAGTATCACCCATAACCAGTATCACCCATCACCAGTATCACCCATCACCAGTATCACCCATAACCAGTATCACCCATAACCAGTATCACCCATCACCAGTATCACCCATAACCATTATCACCCATAACCAGTATCACCCATAACCAGTATCACCCATAACCAGTATCACCCATCACCAGTATCACCCATCACCAGTATCACCCATCACCAGTATCACCCACAACAAGTATCACCCATAACCAGTATCACCCATCACCAGTATCACCCATAACCATTATCACCCATAACCAGTATCACCCATCACCAGTAACACCCATCACCAGTATCACCCATAACCAGTATCACCCATAACCAGTATCACCCATCACCAGTATCACCCATAACCAGTATCACCCATAACCAGTATCACCCATCACCAGTATCACCCATAACCAGTATCACCCATCACCAGTATCACCCATCACCAGTAACACCCATCACCAGTATCACCCATAACCAGTATCACCCATAACCAGTATCACCCATCACCAGTATCACCCATAACCAGTATCACCCATCACCAGTATCACCCATCACCAGTATCACCCATAACCAGTATCACCCATCACCAGTAACACCCATCACCAGTATCACCCATAACCATTATCACCCATAACCAGTATCACCCATCACCAGTATCACCCATAACCAGTATCACCATAACCAGTATCACCCATCACCAGTAACACCCATAACCAGTATCACCCATAACCAGTATCACCCATCACCAGTATCACCCATAACCATTATCACCCATAACCAGTACCACCCATCACCAGTATCACCCATCACCAGTATCACCCATAACCAGTATCACCCATCACCAGTATCACCCATCACCAGTATCATCCATAACAAGTATCACCCATAACCAGTATCACCCATCACCAGTATCACCCATAACCATTATCACCCATAACCAGTATCACCCATAACCATTATCACCCATAACCATTATCACCCATAACCATTATCACCCATAACCAGTATCATCCATAACCAGTATCACCCATCACCAGTAACACCCATCACCAGTAACACCCATCACCAGTATCATCCATAACCAGTATCACCCATCACCAGTACCACCCATCACCAGTATCATCCATAACCAGTATCACCCATCACCAGTATCACCCATCACCAGTATCATCCATAACCAGTATCACCCATCACCAGTATCACCCATCACCAGTATCATCCATAACCAGTATCACCCATAACCAGTATCACCCATCACCAGTATCACCCATAACCATTATCACCCATAACCAGTATCACCCATAACCATTATCACCCATAACCAGTATCACCCATCACCAGTATCACCCATCACCAGTATCACCCATCACCAGTATCACCCATAACCAGTATCACCCATCACCAGTATCACCCATCACCAGTATCACCCATAACCAGTATCACCCATAACCAGTATCACCCATCACCAGTATCACCCATAACCATTATCACCCATAACCAGTATCACCCATAACCATTATCACCCATAACCAGTATCACCCATCACCAGTATCACCCATAACCAGTATCACCCATAACCAGTATCACCCATCACCAGTATCACCCATCACCAGTAACACCCATCACCAGTATCATCCATAACCAGTATCAACCATAACCAGTATCACCCATCACCAGTATCACCCATAACCATTATCACCCATAACCAGTATCACCCATCACCAGTATCACCCATAACCAGTATCACCCATAACCAGTATCACCCATCACCAGTATCACCCATAACCATTATCACCCATAACCAGTATCACCCATAACCAGTATCACCCATAACCAGTATCACCCATCACCAGTATCACCCATAACCATTATCACCCATAACCAGTACACCCATCACCAGTATCACCCATAACCAGTATCACCCATAACCAGTATCACCCATCACCAGTATCACCCATAACCAGTATCACCCATAACCAGTATCACCCATAACCAGTATCACCCATCACCAGTATCACCCATCACCAGTAACACCCATCACCAGTATCATCCATAACCAGTATCACCCATAACCATTATCACCCATAACCAGTATCACCCATCACCAGTATCACCCATAACCAGTATCACCCATCACCAGTATCACCCATAACCAGTATCACCCATAACCAGTATCACCCATCACCAGTATCACCCATCACCAGTAACACCCATCACCAGTATCATCCATAACCAGTATCACCCATAACCAGTATCACCCATCACCAGTATCACCCATCACCAGTAACACCCATCACCAGTATCACCCATCACCAGTATCACCCATAACCAGTATCACCCATAACCAGTATCACCCATCACCAGTATCATCCATAACCAGTATCACCCATAACCAGTATCACCCATAACCAGTATCACCCATCACCAGTATCACCCATAACCAGTATCACCCATAACCAGTATCACCCATAACCAGTATCACCCATAACCAGTATCACCCATAACCAGTATCACCCATAACCAGTATCACCCATAACCAGTATCACCCATCACCAGTATCACCCATAACCAGTATCACCCATAACCAGTATCACCCATCACCAGTATCACCCATAACCAGTATCACCCATAACCAGTATCACCCATCACCAGTATCACCCATCACCAGTATCACCCATAACCAGTATCAACCATAACCAGTATCACCCATCACCAGTATCACCCATAACCATTATCACCCATAACCAGTATCACCCATCACCAGTATCACCCATAACCAGTATCACCCATAACCAGTATCACCCATCACCAGTATCACCCATAACCAGTATCACCCATAACCAGTATCACCCATAACCAGTATCACCCATAACCAGTATCACCCATCACCAGTATCACCCATAACCAGTATCACCCATAACCAGTATCACCCATCACCAGTATCACCCATCACCAGTATCACCCATAACCAGTATCACCCATCACCAGTATCACCCATAACCATTATCACCCATAACCAGTATCACCCATCACCAGTATCACCCATAACCAGTATCACCCATAACCAGTATCACCCATCACCAGTATCACCCATCACCAGTATCACCCATCACCAGTATCACCCATAACCAGTATCACCCATCACCAGTATCACCCATCACCAGTATCACCCATAACCAGTATCACCCATCACCAGTATCATCCATAACCAGTATCACCCATAACCAGTATCACCCATCACCAGTATCACCCATCACCAGTATCACCCATCACCAGTATCACCCATCACCAGTATCACCCATAACCATTATCACCCATAACCAGTAACACCCATAACCATTATCACCCATAACCAGTATCATCCATAACCAGTATCACCCATAACCAGTATCACCCATAACCAGTATCACCCATAACCAGTATCACCCATCACCAGTATCACCCATCACCAGTAACACCCATCACCAGTATCATCCATAACCAGTATCACCCATAACCAGTATCACCCATCACCAGTATCACCCATCACCAGTAACACCCATCACCAGTATCACCCATCACCAGTATCACTCATAACCATAATCACCCATAACCAGTAACACCCATCACCAGTATCATCCATAACCAGTATCACCCATAACCAGTATCACCCATAACCAGTATCACCCATCACCAGTAACACCCATCACCAGTATCACCCATAACCAGTATCACCCATAACCAGTATCACCCATAACCAGTATCACCCATCACCAGTATCACCCATCACCAGTATCACCCATAACCAGTATCACCCATAACCAGTATCACCCATAACCATTATCACCCATCACCAGTATCATCCATAACCAGTATCACCCATAACCAGTATCACCCATCACCAGTATCACCCATAACCAGTATCACCCATCACCAGTATCACCCATAACCATTATCACCCATCACCAGTATCATCCATAACCAGTATCACCCATCACCAGTATCACCCATAACCAGTATCACCCATCACCAGTATCACCCATCACCAGTATCATCCATAACCAGTATCACCCATAACCAGTATCGCCCATCACCAGTATCACCCATCACCAGTATCACCCATAACCATTATCACCCATAGCAATTATCACCCATCACCAGTATCACCCATAACCATTATCACCCATAACCAGTATCACCCATAACCATTATCACCCATAACCAGTATCACCCATAACCAGTATCACCCATAACCAGTATCACCCATCACCAGTAACACCCATCACCAGTATCATCCATAACCAGTATCACCCATAACCAGTATCACCCATCACCAGTATCATCCATAACCATTATCACCCATAACCAGTATCACCCATAACCATTATCACCCATAACCAGTATCACCCATAACCATTATCACCCATCACCAGTATCACCCATCACCAGTATCACCCATAACCAGTATCACCCATCACCAGTATCACCCATAACCAGTATCACCCATCACCAGTATCACCCATCACCAGTATCACCCATAACCAGTATCACCCATCACCAGTATCACCCATCACCAGTATCACCCATAACCAGTATCACCCATCACCAGTATCACCCATAACCAGTATCACCCATAACCAGTATCACCCATAACCAGTATCACCCATAACCAGTATCACCCATAACCAGTATCACCCATAACCAGTATCACCCATCACCACCCATCACCAGCATGTCTTTCCCCCATAATCCACTGGACGCCACGTTTTCCACCCATTCACACCCATTATTTGTAGTACTCAGACAGACAGACGAATGGGTGGACGGAGAGAAGCCTAGCACCGTTGTCTCTTGATGACCTGTGGATATATTCCTGTTGGCATTATTCAATAAACAAAACAAGACTTCAAAGTTGTTTCATATCTATGTGGCCACTCTGTATATTTGGATAGGCGGATAGGGAGGTGCAGATAAATATATAGCTGGATAGGCGGATAGGGAGGTGCAGATAAATATATAGCTGGATAGACAAATAGGGACATGGATAGGTAGATAAATTAATGAAGGGAATTGTCAGGGGCACACCGAGCGAGCGTTCCTGAGTGACATGTCTAGTCTAAGTTTCCTTACATGTGTAAAATTTAAATATAAAAAAATATCATTAGCAAGTTAAAGTAAATGTGTAAACCTACTACAACATAAACAACACTTACCAAAGTCATAAGGAAGCCTCTGGTGATGTCCTCCCTCTCCCCCCCCAAAAAAACCAACTTTAAACGTTCAATTTCACTCGTAGATTAATAACTTTTCTGGTTCACTTTCTATTCAGAGGCGCAATTAACATTTTCTGGGTATATTCCACTCACTTTTATGGAGATTTGATTAAGTTTTAACGATGAAATAGCGTTAAAAGTTCACAGAAAACAAACAAAACTTTCCGGTGCTGAGCGACGCCGTCCGCAGACACAGCGGAGGAATATCAACTATTGGGACTATGAACGCCACGCAAAGTAGTTCCTTTCTGCCACGTTCGCGTTATTTAATGTTTTCACAATATGTCCATCGAACTTTGCTTGCTGAAATATCTTTTGAATTCCCAAATTTTTATTAAAATAGTTTAAATAATATTGCTATGTAAGAAAAATTTAATTAAATTCACGACCACGGCGGAGATAATTATAGGCCTACCAAGCCCACTGACGGTGTCCACAACTCAACACCATCAACACGCTTTCAACATTCAATTTTACTTAAGTTATTTCTAACGTGAGGCACAACAAGCACTTGCTGGTCGCTTTCCACTCATCTTCGTGGGGATTTGATAAAAATTAGATAGCGAAGTAACGGTACAATGCCTATCAAAATATATCGAAGTTGACTTGGACAGATAAACACGTAGAGAGGCAGACAGTTAGACAGATGGATAGACAGAAAACCATTCTTACCACTTAATGTTCTAACCCAGAACACTTGTGAACGAGAGAGAGAGAGAGAGAGAGAGAGAGAGAGAGAGAGAGAGAGAGACTGTTTGGTATTTTGTAAACAATGAAGGCAGCGAGTCAGCCTGGCCACCTGTGAAGCGAATATGTAAGTCAAACTAGATTATCTTGACTGTGTGTGTGTGTGTGTATTTACGTGAACCACACACACAAACACAGTATATATATATATGTATATATATATATATATATATATATATATAATATATATATATATATATATATATATATATATATATATATATATATATATATATATATATATATATATATCATGAAAATCCACAATGAAAACGTGATAAGATAAATCTTGATAAAATCACACGGGAAAATGGAAACAACGGAGTACCTTAGCTTTCGTCTTTATTCAAGACATCTTCAGAGGCAACAGTTGCCTCTGAAGATGTCTTGAATAAAGACGAAAGCTCAGGTACTCCGTTGTTTCCATTTTCCCGTGTGATTTTATCAAGATATATATATATATATATATATATATATATATATATATATATATATATATATATATATATATATATATATATATATATATAACTTGCAGGAGGCTTTGACTAGAGCCTGCCACGACGAGTTTGGCCATCAGGGGCGAGATCGCACCCTGTCGCTGGTGCAGGAGCGAGGGTTCTGGTCAGGCATGGGAGAAACAGTGCGAGACTACATAGCCAGCTGCGAGAGGTGTGGAGTAGCAAAAGATGAAGTGCCGAAGCCCCAACTGCATGTAGGGACGATTGAAGCTGCCAAACCATTAGAGACACTGGCCGCAGATTTCACCTTGCTGGACAAGCGGCAAGGATTGGAGAATGTCCTGATAATGGTTGACATATACAGTCGTTACACTTGGGCCTTTCCCACCAAAGACCAGAAAGCCTCGACGATTGCAAAGATCCTGGTGAATCGAATCTTCCTGGCAGTGGGTGCACCTGAGCGACTGTTGACCGATCAGGGAAGGAATTTTGGCAGTGCATTGGTCCGACAAACTTGTGCCACCTTTTGGGTGAAGAAAATAAGGACGTCAGCATATCACCCACAAGGAAATGGCATGGTGGAACGGTTCAATCGAACCCTGCACGGTCTGCTGGCCACCCTCGAGGCAGAGGAAAAGAATAGGTGGCCAGAGCATCTGCAGGCAGTGGTGTCACAATACAACGCGACTCCGCATGCCACGACAGGGTTTTCCCCATTCCTGTTGTTTTACGGGAGAGAACCAAACCTGCCGTTTGACCTTAGGCCGGAACTAGACCCAGAGCCGGTAGATGAGTGGGTGATGGTGATTAGAGACCGGCAACGACGATTGCAGGAAGCAGTGGAGATCAATGTTCGGAGACGTAAGGAAATAAATAGAAGAAAAAGAGAAGAGAAAGCCCACGAGAGTAGCTGGGAAGTGGGCCAGGAGGTTTTGCTGAGGAACAATGTAAAAATAGGCCGGTGTAAGCTGCAAAACCATTGGTTTGATACGAGATGGCACATTGTTGAGGTCCTAAATCCAAGGCCTGGTTTATATCGCATTGCGCCCAGTGGGGAAGAAGACCTGGAAGCGAGAGTGGAAAACCGGAGCAACTTGAAGGCTGCTCCAACCCTAAGGCATCCGGGAGACCCAGCGATGGATGAATCTGAGGAGGAAGACGAGGAGCCCCCACTCCAGATGAGCGAGATGGAGAAGTAGTTCAGAGAGGTCGATCGAGCCTGCAACTGAAAGACGAAGCCGACAAATTACAGTTTAGGTTGCAGGGTAATGAGAAGGGGCAGGTTGTCGAGGGTGAGTTGGAGGAGTTGTGAGTAGGGCAGGGGGGATTGGAGAGATGGTTAGGTCAGAGATGTGCGTTGAGTAGTGGTTGCTGTCATGAGCGGGATTGAGAGTACAGTTGTAATGTCCAGGGCCTCACTAACATGGACTGGTACATTGTCAGAGGGTTGGTCTGCCGGCATGAGGTTCGGAGACGTGGACTGAGTATTTTTTTGACAATGGTTCCTCTTAGCTCAAGGGCCAGGCAAAAGGAGAGAATGTTTGTTTTGGACTGTGTATTGTTTTGACACTGGTTCCTCTTAGTTCAAGGACCAGGCAAAAGGAGAGCATGTTTGCTTTGGACTGAGTATTGGTTTGACACTGGTTCCTCTTAGTTCAAGGGCCAGGCAAAGGAGAGCATGTTTGTTTGGGCTGGTATTAATTTTGACTTTGGTTCTCTAGTTAAGGGCCAGGCAAAAGGGGAGCGTGATGTTCTGGTTGGTTATGAGTTGGGCTAGGAAGAAATGGGGAAGAAATGGAGTTGTTAGCTGTGAGTGGAATAGTACAGAGTTGAAGGTGGGGTCTAAGTTGTTCTCTCAGCACATGAGGGCAGTGCTGTTTTTCTTTTAGGGGGGTCGAGTGTTAGCAGGAGAGAAGAGAAGACGGGAATGCTGCGTTTAGCAAAAGGGGTAAGATGCAGTTTCTTAGAACAAATTTTAGGGGGGTCGTATGAATGGTCTTCTCAGCACATGAGGACAGTGCTGTCTTTTTTTAGGGGGGTCGATTGTAATATTCAGAAATTTCAGAGTAATTTCGAATGCCCCGCCATTAGCGGTACTGAGCGTTCAAGGTCGTCTGAGGGAAGAGAGCGCTCCCCGCACATAGTGGGAGATTGCGGAACTAGGCCTATATGATATTAAATGTAATTTACCGGATTAATAATGATGCGATTCATGAAGTTAAGGGACTATTATTGAATTTGAAATTATTATAGATCGTTTAGCAGTCTGAATAATGTTAAAGGGTGTCCCAAGGAGTTATTAGTTAGGCGGAAAATAGGTCACGTAGGCCTAAGCTAACGCCTTGAGAGGACACGAGGCGGGCTCTCTCTCAGTCCCGGATAGCACTCACACGAACAAGACGTCCCTGCGCGTCTGTCCCAGAAATAGTCACGTGGCCTCGTCACCTGTGCTGAAATATTGCAGTATAACAAGTAAGTCTCATTCGATCTCAGACAGGATTAGATAGGGCAGTGATAAAGTAAACTAGAGCTAACAGTGAGTTCATTTCAGGGTTTCCGTGAGAACCCACTTGACTGAAGTTGACTGGAGTTGACCTGAGATTGACTGCCGTTTGAGACTGCCGTTGAGGATTGAGGGTGGCGATTGTCGCCATTGGACCGATCAAAGTAGGCCTGTCACTGTTTAGCGGGGTAGCAAAGGATCTCTTGAGTGAACGAGTGCTCCCGACAACTAAACGACACGGGACGCTAAAGCTTCTCTCAACTGTACAAGGTCTGATTGGCTCACTCCCGTCCGCTTTATGGACGCACTGGGAGTACACTGAGGCTATCTGAGTAGACTAATGGTCACACACTGAGACCGTGAGTCTAGGTCTCTAGGAGATACCTGGAGGAACATTTTCCCTCCCTTATTACGGGTGTAGTTTAATAGTTTCTAGATAATTTTGATAATATTGTTTTGAATGTTTGTGCCATCAAGTGGAACCAGAGTGATACTGTGATTTGATTCTTTTAATGCCTCTGATTGTTCTTCATAATTCTGATCTCAGGTATAACCTTGTTCCCCAGAGTAGTGGTTAGGTTAGGTTAGGAAGTGTGCATCTGTTGGGGTGCTATAATTTTGTTGAGTGCCCTTAAGGCCTATTCATTGTAGAGTATTTAATTTCATGTTTTATTACCATTTCCTCAGTGACTGATATAATTTTGTTGAGTGCCCTTAAGGCCTATTCATTGTAGAGTATTTAATTTCTCATTTTTATTACCATTCCTCAGTGACATATAATTTTGTTGAGTGCCCTTAAGGCCTATTCATTGTAGAGTAGTTAATTTCTTTTTTTGGTACCTAAGTGACTGATATTATTGTGTGAAAGCCTTTAAGGCCTGTTTCATGTGTGCACGGAACAGTTCTTAATACTTCAAATTTATTGTTGCCTGAGGTTCTAATAATTTTTATATCATGTATAACTTTTATTCCCCAGAGTAGTGTTTTAAGTTCAAGTTAAGAGGTGCGCATATTGGTGTACCATTATTGGATTGTGTTTGTAGTGTTGGAGGGAATATAAGTGTCTAAATTTTACAGTGTGTCTCATTCATCCCAGTCACAGATGCTATCCTTCCACGGGTCACGGACAATTTATTTTGTTTAGTAGATTTAAGTGTTCTTGTGCTGGTTCGGGATTTTTCTCAAAGGGGTGCTTCCACTGCCATTACCATCTAATAATCTTTAATAAACCCCAAGTCAAGTGAGAAATTAAAGTCCAGTAAATTCCGACCGGTTACATATATATATATATATTAGGGGAAGGGAGAGAAGTAATTAGTAAATTCTCCATCAGATCACTATGGCAGGAGGCAATCAGAGGCACCAACCCCCTGATGGGCCGAGAGGGGAGAGGCAGGTAAAGAAGTCACTCATTTCTCTCAGGTAATATACACAAGCAACTCCCCTCATTAACTGTCACTCACCTGAGGGAGAGAGAATCACCCACATTAAATAACTTTCAAAATATCAACAACAAACTATGACGAGTTTTACTTTTCATTTTATTATTTTTAATTGATTATTTTGACTGACGTTATGGAGGTTTGGTTGATGGAGGAAAATGAATCATTATTATTATCCCCCAAAATAATAATAACGTTAACCTATGACGTGTAGAGTGTCTTTACTTCGTGTGTTTTTGCATCTTATATTTTGTGTTTGTTTTTAGTGTATTTGTAGCTTTTTGTGTTTGTTTTTGTTTTTAAAGTGTATTTCTTATTAGTGTTATATGTTTTTCATTGTTTCTTGTCTTAGTGTGTGTTTATGTTTTAAAATGTTTATAATTCGCTTGTGTATGTTTTTTATTTTAATTTTGTGTTTGTTTATATTTTTGGATTACTGTAGAAGGAAGTTAGTTGATATTTTTTTCAGGTAATATCAGATATTTTCACTGTGTTCTCTTTATGTTTCGCTCATTTTATCTCCGTGTTGTGTTGATGAGAAATAACTTAGACGTATTTTACACCACTACCATCAGCAGTTACCTCACCATTTACGTCACCCAATCAGAAGGAAGTCCCTCTCAGTGTTAAGAGCGTAAATAAAGAAGAGTTTTACGCACCATAAAGTATTTGTAAACAGATACTTTGCATTATACCTCTCTACTCTTCTCTTCTAGACAGATAGGAGTCATATAACCCAAATTTGGTCGGTCACTTTGTGGGAAATAGTTGACTTCATGCTGTTTTAGATACGTGTGTAAGGGGGGAGGGGGAGGATTTATTTTACATCTTTACTCGTATAAAAAAGAATGTTAGTTTTATCATACATTCAACAGCTACATTTCGGATAACAATATTAAGCGACCACAGAAAAATAGAGAATCTCTGAATATGATCATCCTGTTGGCGAATAAAGGTAAATTCTACTAATTAATGGAGAGGAAAATCGTCCATATTTTACATAAAGGTGAGTTTTGATAATTAATGAAGAAGGGAAAATTACCCCCCCAAAAAAATTCGAAAATAAAATGGAAGTCAAGGTAGAACAGACATGTAAACATTACCGTAATATGTCTAGACAAAGAGAAAGTCATTTTGGAAATTTATATAAAGCTCCCCCAGGTGTACATTACCTGTATGAACTCGTCATTACCTGGTGTACCTGTGTTGGCATTATTACACCTGGTATATGTGCCAGACTCCGAGGTGTGTTTCAGGTGAGGAGTATAAAGTGTATTATTGTGTGTGTGTGTGTGTGTGTGTGTGTGTGTGTGTGTGTGTGTGTGTTTTGGTCAATAGTGACGACTCAACACCTGCAGCAACGTACATCCATCCATCCATCCATACATACATACATACATACATACATACATACTAGCCTCTACCACTAGCAGCAGGAATCAATCTTACCCACAACATCGTGATGGTAGGTGGTGATGAGGGAGGGAGGGAGGGAGGGAGGGAGGGAGGGAGGGAGATTATTAAAGATCTTGGGGGATTTACAAGAGATTTCGCATTTTATCTCCAAATCCTCTGAGACGGGCCACAGGAGAGAAAAAAACATGGAAAAACTCATATTAACACACACACACACACAAGCAGAAAGGTGTCAGGTACATTTGACAGCGAATGGCCAGCTACACGGGTTTAGTTAAGCTTAGTTTAGGTTAGGTTTGGTTAGGCTAGGTTTGGTTAGGTTACGTTAGCTTACATACACTGAGCCATAACGAATTCGATGGGTGGCTACATGTCGGGACAACCCCCCCCCCCCCCCTCCTTTATCTCCCAATCAAAAGTGTTTCTGACTTTATACAGAAGAGAGAGAGAGAGAGAGAGAGAGAGAGAGAGAGAGAGAGAGAGAGAGAGAGAGAGAGAGTTAAAAATATACAAACACACAACTGAACATTGCCAAATACTTTTACCTTGTGTTGTGGACGTCACTCACCGTCACTCGTTGTCACTCACAGCCACTGATCACCCATCATCACTCACTGTCACTCGCTGTCACTCACCATCGCTTCCCGTCAATCACTCACCCACCGTTACTTCACCATCACTTCCCGTTACTCACCGTCACTCACCATTACTGATCGTCACTCAAATTCACTTCCCGTCAGTGCCCAATATTCTTCACCTCTCCCCCATCCCCACCCCACCTCCCTCCCCTCCCCACCTCCCTCCCATCCCCACTTCACCTCTCGCCCCCATCCTCCCCAGCCCTGCCCCCACCCCACCTCTCTCCCCTCCCCCTCCCCACCTCCCTCCCCTCCCCACCCCACCTCCCTCCCCTCCCCCTCCCCACCTCCCTCCCCTCCCCACCCCACCTCCCTCCCCTCCCCACCCCACCTCCCTCCCCTCCCCACCCCACCTCCCTCTCCTCCCCACCCCACCTCCCTCCCCTCCCCACCCCACCTCTCTCCCAACACCCACCCTCTCCCCAGTACTCGAACCAGGGTACATTACGCCAGCTCAGTACAGAGAACCGTCCGCCACACTCACCGTAAAACAAACAAACGCCACAGATTGAAAAACGAATTGATTTTAATGAGGTTGAATTGTGTTATTTGCATCAGTAAGTTTGTGTGTGTGTTTTTCTTTGTACGTTTTTTTATGTTTTTTCCTGTTTGTGTGTTTTTTTCTGTGTTCATTCTCTTTTTTCCAATGTTTTTTTCGCCTTCACTCATCATCGACATCCGTCACTCACCGTCACTCACCGTCCCTCGTCGTCACTCACCGTCACTCGTCATCACTAGCACAGGTTTTCTACGTCAAGCTCTGGTTTTAGAATCAAATGGAGAATATCTTGTGTGTTAATTAAGGCAATCTTTACCTGTGTATTAATTCAGGTCGGGTAGCGAGGAATTACAGGTATATTAAATTAAATTGGTGTGACACACACACACACACAGGTATACTATCATTTTTATATAAGGTACTGTACATGGCAATGCTCATGCATGCATGTATGTATGTATGTATGTATGTATGTATGAAGAGAAGAACCAGGGGACCAGACCATAGAACTCCCTGCCCTTAAGAGAGAGAGAGAGAGAGAGAGAGAGAGAGAGAGAGAGAGAGAGAGAGAGAGAGAGAGGGAAGGGGGGGGGGGGGTGGGAAGATGGGGGGTGGATGAACTATATGAAGACGATCGCCACCCTCCACCACAAGGAAGGAAGGAAGGAAGCCCTGATGTCCATTTCAATTACCAACCAATCAGACTCACTCGCCATCTTCCTTGCCATGTCTATACCGCCAACAACTCATTTTCACGCTGGGTGTAGGGTGGTCCTGGAGGGCGGGAGATTCTTGTCCAGGAGGAGTGTCTGGTGGGAGGAGGACGAGGAGAAGGAAGAGAGGAGGAGGAAAAGGAAGAGAAGAGGAGGAGAAGATAGGTAGGAGAAGGAAGAGAGGAGGAGAAGGAAGAGGAGGGGAATGAAAGGGAAAAGGAGAGCAGGAGGAAGAGAAGGTGGAAGAGGAGGGGAAAGATGAAGAGAGGAAGAAGAAGGAGGAGGAGGAGTAGTAGGAAGGGTATATCCCTCTAAAAATATACAGTTCACTAGTTTATCCCACACTGACGCTGACGCAACAAAGCGGAGGTGGAAAATTGCGTCGGGGTTTTTCTCGCCTCGGGCATCTGTCGGCTTTTCCACTATCCAGCAGTCGGTCGGTCGGTTGGTCGCTTCGGTCGGTTGTCTGTCCATAGGTTCGTCTTTTTGTCTGTCTGTCTGTTTGTTGGTCCTGATGATGATGATGATGATACTGATAAGTTTGGGGTCCTCGGGTGCTTCAGCGGCAGGTGGCACTCTAAGTCTGTATCAGGTGGCACTCTCAGTCTGTATCAGGTGGCACTCTCAGTCTGCATCAGGTGGCACTCTCAGTCTGTATCAGGTGGCACTCTCAGTCTGTATCAGGTGGCACTCTCTGTATCAGGTGGCACTCTCTGTATCAGGTGGCACTCTCAGTCTGTATCAGGTGGCACTCTCTGTATCAGGTGGCACTCTCAGTCTGTATCAGGTGGCACTCTCTGTATCAGGTGGCACTATCAGTCTGTATCAGGTGGCACTCTGTCTGTATTAGGTAGCACTCTCAGTCTGCCTTTGTCTCGTCACTCAGCACGCGTAATTGGCTCACGAGACGAGGAATGTTCTTTGGGTCTGTTTCTTTGTTCGTCTTCTGATCTGACATATTGCTGTGAGTCTTTTTCCTGTGCGGGTGTGTGGGTCAGTGTGTGGGTGGGTAGGTGGGTGGGTAAATGGTCCAATGGGTGGGTGAGTGAAAGAAGGAAATTCCGGGAGAGAATGGCATTAACGTGTTTCGAAATTTTGAAGCTTTAAACCACAAAGCTGATTAGTTCCATTCTGACTGTGGTGGTGAGCGGCCGTCACTCTGGCTAATTATGGCAACACTTGACAATGATGAATTATTATAGGCAGTTTTCACATCAACAATAAAATATCCTGCATTAATATTTCACTAAATTCATTGTTGTGTCAGGCAGCTGCTGCATATATAACCAACAGTAAATATCTCACTGATTAACTGGGAGAACTTTGTTGAAGGTAAGATTATTTATGTGATAATACTCCTAATTATTGTTACAGAATTAAATTATTATCAGAATGAGTAAAGGTAAGTGCGGCCACCTGATCCAAGGGTCGCTGGTTCCCTCCCGGGGCACTCCTATTTGACCCAGCTGTGATGAAGTACCTTACGTTAGAGTGTGGGAACTGAGAGGCCGAGTGTAGTAAATATTTCCTCCTTGTATAATGAAAATAATGAGATTAATAATTACTCTACATTAAAAACAAATTATCATTATATTTATGGGATGAAATTATTAATTGTCTATGTATGTATGTCTGTTATCTTGGCTTCTCTCCCTCTTCTGTTATCTTGGCTTCTCTCCCTCTTCTGTTATCTTGGCTTCTCTCCCTCTTCTGTTATCTTGGCTTCTCTCCCTCTTCTGTTATCTTGGCTTCTCTCCCTCTTCTGTTATCTTGGCTTCTCTCCCTCTTCTGTTATCCTGGCTTCTCTCCCTCTTCTGTTATCCTGGCTTCTCTCCCTCTTGTTCTGTTATCTTGGCTTCTCTCCCTCTTCTGTTATCTTGGCTTCTCTCCCTCTTCTGTTATCTTGGCTTCTCTCCCTCTTCTATTATCTTGGCTTCTCTCCCTTTTGTTCTGTTATCTTGGCTTCTCTCCCTCTTGTTCTGTTATCTTGGCTTCTCTCCCTCTTCTGTTATCTTGGCTTCTCTCCCTCTTGTTCTGTTATCTTGGCTTCTCTCCCTCTTCTGTTATCTTGGCTTCTCTCCCTCTTCTATTATCTTGGCTTCTCTCCCTCTTCTGTTATCTTGGCTTCTCTCCCTCTTGTTCTGTTATCTTGGCTTCTCTCCCTCCTCTGTTATCTTGGCTTCTCTCCCTCTTCTGTTATCTTGGCTTCTCTCCCTCTTCTGTTATCTTGGCTTCTCTCCCTCTTCTGTTATCTTGGCTTCTCTCCCTCTTCTATTATCTTGGCTTCTCTCCCTCTTGCTCTGTTATCTTGGCTTCTCTCCCTCTTCTGTTATCTTGGCTTCTCTCCCTCTTGTTCTGTTATCTTGGCTTCTCTCCCTTTTCTGTTATCTTGGTTTCTCTCCCTCTTGTTTTGTTATCTTGGCTTCTCTCCCTCTTCTGTTATTTTGGCTTCTCTCCCTCTTGTTCTGTTATCTTGGCTTCTCTCCCTCTTCTGTTATCTTGGCTTCTCTCCCTTTTCTGTTATCTTGGCTTCTCTCCCTCTTGTTCTGTTATCTTGGCTTCTCTCCCTTTTCTGTTATCTTGGCTTCTCTCCCTCTTGTTTTGTTATCTTGGCTTCTCTCCCTCTTCTGTTATTTTGGCTTCTCTCCCTCTTGTTCTGTTATCTTGGCTTCTCTCCCTCTTCTGTTATCTTGGCTTCTCTCCCTTTTCTGTTATCTTGGCTTCTCTCCCTCTTGTTCTGTTATCTTGGCTTCTCTCCCTTTTCTGTTATCATGGCTTCTCTCCCTCTTGTTCTGTTATCTTGGCTTCTCTCCCTCTTCTGTTATTTTGGCTTCTCTCCCTCTTCTATTATCTTGGCTTCTCTCCCTCTTCTATTATCTTGGCTTCTCTCCCTCTTCTGTTATCTTGGCTTCTCTCCCTCTTGTTCTGTTATCTTGGCTTCTCTCCCTCTTCTGTTATCTTGGCTTCTCTCCCTCTTGTTCTGTTATCTTGGCTTCTCTCCCTCTTCTGTTATCTTGGCTTCTCTCCCTCTTCTATTATCTTGGCTTCTCTCCCTCTTGTTCTGTTATCTTGGCTTCTCTCCCTCTTCTGTTATCTTGGCTTCTCTCCCTCTTGTTCTGTTATCTTGGCTTCTCTCCCTCTTCTGTTATCTTGGCTTCTCTCCCTCTTCTGCAATCTTGGCTTCTCTCCCTCTTCTGTTATCTTGGCTTCTCTCCCTCTTCTGTTATCTTGGCTTCTCTCCCTCTTCTGTTATCTTGGCTTCTCTCCCTCTTCTATTATCTTGGCTTCTCTCCCTCTTGTTCTGTTATCTTGGCTTCTCTCCCTCTTCTGTTATCTTGGCTTCTCTCCCTCTTCTATTATCTTGGCTTCTCTCCCTTTTGTTCTGTTATCTTGGCTTCTCTCCCTCTTGTTCTGTTATCTTGGCTTCTCTCCCTCTTCTGTTATCTTGGCTTCTCTCCCTCTTGTTCTGTTATCTTGGCTTCTCTCCCTCTTCTGTTATCTTGGCTTCTCTCCCTCTTCTATTATCTTGGCTTCTCTCCCTCTTCTGTTATCTTGGCTTCTCTCCCTCTTGTTCTGTTATCTTGGCTTCTCTCCCTCTTCTGTTATCTTGGCTTCTCTCCCTCTTCTGTTATCTTGGCTTCTCTCCCTCTTCTGTTATCTTGGCTTCTCTCCCTCTTCTGTTATCTTGGCTTCTCTCCCTCTTCTGTTATCTTGGCTTCTCTCCCTCTTCTGTTATCTTGGCTTCTCTCCCTCTTCTGTTATCTTGGCTTCTCTCCCTCTTGTTCTGTTATCTTGGCTTCTCTCCCTCTTCTGTTATCCTGGCTTCTCTCCCTCTTCTGTTATTCTGGCTTCTCTCCCTCTTCTGGTATCTTGGCTTCTCTCCCTCTTCTATTATCTTGGCTTCTCTCCCTCTTGTTCTGTTATCTTGGCTTCTCTCCCTCTTCTATTATCTTGGCTTCTCTCCCTCTTGCTCTGTTATCTTGGCTTCTCTCCCTCTTCTGTTATCTTGGCTTCTCTCCCTCTTGTTCTGTTATCTTGGCTTCTCTCCCTTTTCTGTTATCTTGGTTTCTCTCCCTCTTGTTTTGTTATCTTGGCTTCTCTCCCTCTTCTGTTATTTTGGCTTCTCTCCCTCTTGTTCTGTTATCTTGGCTTCTCTCCCTCTTCTGTTATCTTGGCTTCTCTCCCTTTTCTGTTATCTTGGCTTCTCTCCCTCTTGTTCTGTTATCTTGGCTTCTCTCCCTTTTCTGTTATCTTGGCTTCTCTCCCTCTTGTTTGTTATCTTGGCTTCTCTCCCTCTTCTGTTATTTTGGCTTCTCTCCCTCTTGTTCTGTTATCTTGGCTTCTCTCCCTCTTCTGTTATCTTGGCTTCTCTCCCTTTTCTGTTATCTTGGCTTCTCTCCCTCTTGTTCTGTTATCTTGGCTTCTCTCCCTTTTCTGTTATCTTGGCTTCTCTCCCTCTTGTTCTGTTATCTTGGCTTCTCTCCCTCTTCTGTTATTTTGGCTTCTCTCCCTCTTCTATTATCTTGGCTTCTCTCCCTCTTCTATTATCTTGGCTTCTCTCCCTCTTCTGTTATCTTGGCTTCTCTCCCTCTTGTTCTGTTATCTTGGCTTCTCTCCCTCTTCTGTTATCTTGGCTTCTCTCCCTCTTGTTCTGTTATCTTGGCTTCTCTCCCTCTTCTATTATCTTGGCTTCTCTCCCTCTTCTGTTATCTTGGCTTCTCTCCCTCTTGTTCTGTTATCTTGGCTTCTCTCCCTCTTCTGTTATTTTGGCTTCTCTCCCTCTTCTGTTATCTTGGCTTCTCTCCCTCTTGTTCTGTTATCTTGGCTTCTCTCCCTCTTCTGTTATCTTGGCTTCTCTCCCTCTTGTTCTGTTATCTTGGCTTCTCTCCCTCTTGTTCTGTTATCTTGGCTTCTCTCCCTCTTGTTCTGTTATCTTGGCTTCTCTCCCTCTTGTTCTGTTACCTTGGCTTCTCTCCCTCTTCTATTATCTTGGCTTCTCTCCCTCTTGTTCTGTTATCTTGGCTTCTCTCCCTCTTGTTCTGTTATCTTGGCTTCTCTCCCTCTTCTATTATCTTGGCTTCTCTCCCTCTTCTGTTATCTTGGCTTCTCTCCCTCTTCTGTTATCTTGGCTTCTCTCCCTCTTCTGTTATCTTGGCTTCTCTCCCTCTTGTTCTATTATCTTGGCTTCTCTCCCTCTTCTGTTATCTTGGCTTCTCTCCCTCTTCTGTTATCTTGGATTCTCTCCCTCTTCTATTATCTTGGCTTCTCTCCCTCTTGTTCTGTTATCTTGGCTTCTCTCCCTCTTGTTCTGTTATCTTGGCTTCTCTCCCTCTTGTTCTGTTATCTTGGCTTCTCTCCCTCTTGTTCTGTTATCTTGGCTTCTCTCCCTCTTCTGTTATCTTGGCTTCTCTCCCTCTTCTAGTATCTTGGCTTCTCTCCCTCTTGTTCTGTTATCTTGGCTTCTCTGCCTCTTGTTCTGTTATCTTGGCTTCTCTCCCTCTTCTATTATCTTGGCTTCTCTCCCTCTTATTCTGTTATCTTGGCTTCTCTCCCTCTTCTGTTATCTTGGCTTCTCTCCCTCTTGTTCTGTTATCTTGGTTTCTCTCCCTCTTCTGTTATCTTGGTTTCTCTCCCTCTTGTTCTGTTATCTTGGCTTCTCTCCCTCTTCTGTTATCTTGGCTTTTTCTCCCTCTTCTATTATCTTGGCTTCACTCCCTCTTGTTCTGTTATCTTGGCTTCTCTCCCTCTTCTGTTATCTTGGCTTCTCTCCCTCTTCTATTATCTTGGCTTCTCTCCCTCTTGTTCTGTTATCTTGGCTTCTCTCCCTCTTGTTCTGTTATCTTGGCTTCTCTCCCTCTTCTGTTATCTTGGCTTCTCTCCCTCTTCTGTTATCTTGGCTTCTCTCCCTCTTCTGTTATCTTGGCTTCTCTCCCTCTGTTCTGTTATCTTGGCTTCTCTCCCTCTTCTGTTATCTTGGCTTCTCTCCCTCTTCTGTTATCTTGGCTTCTCTCCCTCTTCTGTTATCTTGGCTTCTCTCCCTCTTCTGTTATCTTGGCTTCTCTCCCTCTTCTGTTATCTTGGCTTCTCTCCTCTTGTTCTGTTATCTTGGCTTCTCTCCCTCTGTTCTGTTATCTTGGCTTCTCTCCCTCTTCTGTTATCTTGGCTTCTCTCCCTCTTCTGTTATCTTGGCTTCTCTCCCTCTTCTGTTATCTTGGCTTCTCTCCCTCTTCTGTTATCTTGGCTTCTCTCCCTCTTCTGTTATCTTGGCTTCTCTCCCTCTTCTGTTATCTTGGCTTCTCTCCCTCTTCTGTTATCTTGGCTTCTCTCCCTCTTGTTCTGTTATCTTGGCTTCTCTCCCTCTTCTGTTATCTTGGCTTCTCTCCCTCTTGTTCTGTTATCTTGGCTTCTCTCCCTCTTGTTCTGTTATCTTGGCTTCTCTCCCTCGTGTATGTGGGGTGAATGAAAGGGTAGCGAAGCCAGTAAGAAGGGGAGACACGATAATAACAAGGGGGACGGGTACAGGGTGACTCGTGAACACAATAACATGTTGTATTTCCAACATGTAATCACCTACATACACCTGTACAAACACTGCCTCATACACGACTATACAGAGACACATTGATAGACATACACAAACACACATACATATTGAAACATATACACCTACAATATACACACACATACATGTATACGTACTCTCACACACACACACATAGACGGCGGGAAATAAGTACTGAGGTCACATAGTCTGTTAGATATGTTGTTAAGTTCATCTACATGCAAATAGAACGACAGGGAGTTTAAGGTTTGAGCTACAGAACGTTCTTTTACCTACTAGTGTGTGTGTGTGTGTGTGTGTCAGGCTTAAAATGAATGTTGCCCATGCCATAGAAAGAATGTTAGTAGCTTAAAAACATTCTTCTTGTGTACGTTGATGAATGTTAGTAGCTTAAAATCATTCTTCTTGGATACGTTGATGAATGTTAGTAGCTGTAAAACATTCTTCTTGCATTCTTCTTGGGTACTTTTATGAATGTTTAGTCCTGCCATAGAAAGAATGTTGTAACTTGAAAACATTCTTCTTGTGTATTGAGATGGATGTTAGGTCCTGCTATAGAAAGAATGTTGTAACTTAAAAACATTCTTCTTATGTACGTTGATGAATGTTTAGTCTTGTCATAGAAAGAATGTAGTAACGTAAAAACATTCTTCTTATGTACGTTGATGAATGTTGTTACTATCTTAAGAACGTGTAAACATTTTAATTTTTCGTGTCATGTCTTTGAAATGAATGTTATATCTCCCTTAAAATGTGTAAAAACATTTAAACATTCTCGTCTCTTCCTCGCCACATCCAAAACTTAGGTCCAGTGACTTGTTTAAATATTCTGTGTGTGTGTGTGTGTGTGTGTGTGTGTTGTTTCACGTATTTTCTCTCACTGATAGATTAATTCACACCAGACAGCGAAAGCTACCACAACTACCACTACTACCACCAGTACCACCACTACCATTAAAATCACCACCATTACCACAACGACCACCACCATTACCATAACCAATACCAGCCCCTCCACCACCCCCAATGCCACCACAACTACCACTACTACCACCAGTAGCACCACTACCATTAAAATCACCACCATTACCACAACGACCACCACCATTACCATAACCAATACCAGCCCCTCCACCACCCCCAATGCCACCACAACTACCACAACTACCACTACTACCACCACCACCACACCCAGGACATATCTTACGTGCGATTTTAAACGAGAATTTCATCGCGTGTTGGATACGAGTACAGAACACACACACACACACACACACACACACACACACACACACGACGGGTCCGAACATGACACGTTTTTGTGTGTTTGTTTTTGGGGAAGAACCTACATGTCTGATTTACGAGGTCGGTTACACACACACACTGATACAGCCTTAGGACTTTTTTCATTCCTTTTGTACCGTGTTTGTTTTTATCATTCTCTCCATCCTCTCTTTTGCGTAAGAGTAAATTCTCTCTCTCTCTCTCTCTCTCTCTCTCTCTCTCTCTCTCTCTCTCTCTCTCTCTCTCTCCAATTCTTTCTTTTTAGTACTCTCTCCTTTCCTCTTCTTTCTCTTTAGTTTTTTTTTTCGTGCTTTAGTAGGGGACTGACTCTCTCTCTCTCTCTCTCTCTCTCTCTCTCTCTCTCTCTCTCTCTAGTGGTGAAAATATCAGTGTTTCTCTAAATTTATGTACAGTAATAAAATTCCCCCGATTTTCGTTTTCTATTTTAAATGTTGAATATATATAATAATTTTGTTATTTTTTTATGTATCTTTGCTTTATTTTATTTTAGTTTTCATGGAATCTACTTTTAGTCATCTTTACTTTGTGAGGAAAAGTATATATTTTTTCTTTTTTTTTTTTTGGTGAGTGACTGAGTGAGAAATTTTAAACTCACAAAAAATAAAAAGCTCTAAAAATTTGGAAGAAACAGGACACACACACACACACACACACACACACACACACACACACACACACACACACGAAATCCATATAATCCAAACTATAATGCGAAAATATATCCCATAGTCCTGACGCACCTCTAAGTCAATGTACACACAACAGGACTTTGAACACCAAAGACTCATGACGGAAGGAGACAATTCAACCGGCACTACACTTGACTGCCCTCACCCCCTCAGCTAGACAAGTAAAGTACCCATTCACATCTAGGTCGACTGTGGGTGTCCCCGGAGCGAACTAGTGACCCTTAGGATAAAAGGCGAGTACTCTATCCATACTCTATAACACGCCCAGGAGAAGAAATAATAAAAAAAAAATCAAAGGAAGAATCATTTACCTGGTAAGAAAGACGTGAATTATGAGACGGTAATTAGCCTCACCCAGGTGTCTATTGTTCCATTATTCAGCCTCCTCGACCTTCTCTTCCTAATTAGTCTAACCTGTTCTGTCTCCTCCTCTTCCAACTAAAACACACACACACACACACACACACACACACACACACACACACACACACACGTCTGTAGCTGTCGCCTTCATTGATTTCACTAAAGCGTTCGACCTAGTCGACCACAATATAATCATCAACAAAGCTATTGACCTCGGGCTTCGGAGAAGTCTTATACCATGGCTTACAGACTTCCTCAGTGACCGACGCCAAGCTGTACGCTTCCGAGGGGCTGTCTCCACCTTTCAGTCACTCACCTGTGGCGTCCCCCAAGGCACCAAGATGGGACCACTCTGCTTCCTTATGCTCATCAATGATGCCCTAAGAGAAACCCCTGCTCGCTGGAAATATGTCGACGACTCCACCATTGGGATCAGCGTCAACAATTCTGCTCCCAACTATACCGCCCTTCAGGATTTATTGAACAGTCTCCAAAACTGGGCCACCAACAACCATGTCACCATCAACCATACCAAGACCATGGTTATGCACATCAACCTCTCCTCCGACATTGTCCCACCTCCTTCCATTACTCTAGGTCCGAACACACTCCAGGTTGTAGATTCCACGAAGCTCCTCGGCGTCACCATAGACAACAAACTAAATTGGAAACCACACGTCAGTGAAGTTGTCAAATCCTCCAGTTTCCGTCTCCACCTCCTCCGCCGACTCAAGTCCCTCGGAGTTCCTGCACACGAGCTCCTCAGTGTTTACACAACATTCATACTTCCCAAGCTCACATATGCCTCCCCCACCTGGTCTTCCTCCCTAAATGCCACACAACGTAAACACCTAGAAAAAGTGCAAAAGAGGGCATGCAAGATTATTCTCTCCCCTTCCTACTCCACATATCAAGAAGCGCTCAACACACTAACCCTTTCGACTCTCACTGACCATCACCACGACCTCATCTGCAAATTTGGTAAGAAGCTTCTACACCATCCCCGACACCGGCTCCGACTACCACCTGAGATCCCTTGTCCGAGAATTGCTGTTCGACACCACAACCGCATCCAGCCCATACGTGCACGAACTGATCGCTATATGAACAACCCAGTCCCAACCATTGTAAAAATTATCAATAACTTGTAATAAATCAGTGTATACACTCCCAGTAAACACTGCTCCTTACACTGTCACTTTGTTGAAATGAACTGTAGTTTGAGCTTTTCCCCATCTAGTTATTATATGTCTTATTTGTGTCACTTATGTTACTTGTATATTATTTGTAATTCGTAACCCATTCCCCAAATATGTAACTGTATATTTTCAGCCTTCTGGCTGCCAAGCTCTTTCAATAAACCGTTAATTATTATTATTATTATTATTATTACACACACTTAATAACGCCGTATTGTAAAACCGATAGAATTCATAACTGAGTTTATTCATCCTGTAAATACCAAGACGAGTCACTGTCTTCTCTGGTCTGTTGTCTGTGATATCATTGTCAAATAAGGTGGTCTATCAAGAAATCTGTATGTCTGTCTGTGTGTCTGTCTGTTAAGGGTAATATCCTATACTACTAAATAAATATCTAGCGATCATCTTGGCGTGGACGTTCATGGTGAAGGCTGCCCGGACAGTATCTCGGGGACGTTATGAAAGCAGCAGAGGGCGTGGGAGGAGGAAAGGAGGGCGTGGGAGGAGGAAAAGAGGGCGTGGGAGAGGGAAGGAGGGCGTGGGAGAGGGAAGGAGGGCGTGGGAGAGGGAAGGAGGGCGTGGATGGTATATTGAGAGGTTAGAGCAGGAGGCGCCATCATGTAGGTACTGAGGGAGGGAGGGAGGGAGGGGAGGGAGGGTAGGGAGGGGGGAGGGAGGGAGGGAGACGTTATCCACACACACCTAACTTCCTCCTACATTGGCGTCGATCTCCTCCATCTATATATGTTGCCAATGTATTACCCACCTCCCTCTCTCCCTTTCCCCCCCTCTCTCTCCCTCCCTCTCCCCTTTCTCCCTGTCCCTCCCTCTTTCTCCATCATATAACCCTTGATGGCTCTATCTCCCTCCTTCCCCGTCATCACCTCTCCATCACGGCGGGTAATACACTGCAATCAACCATAGATGGAGGAGGTGGATGACCAAGTAGGAGGGGAGGGGAGGGGAGGGGAGGGGAGGGGAGCTTAGAGTACATCTCCTTACACACATCTGTCGTCATTCCTGGTGTGTGTGTGTGTGTGGATAATGTCTCTCTCTCTCTCTCTCTCTCTCTCTCTCTCTCTCTCTCTCTCTCTCTCTCTCTCTCCTTCACTCGCTACCTCCCAGCCAATACAACTTCCTTCCTTTATTTTTTCACAACTTATCGTCCTGAATAATTTAAACTCCACAACTTCACTTCTGCTCGTATACCCTCACACACACACACACACACACACACACACACACACACACACACACACACATACAGTCCCCCAAACACAACACTCAAATCCCCACATACAGCCCACAGTACAACACCCACCCACCCTAACATAACACACCTCTCAAATAACTTTATGAATGACCATCACAAGTGCCTCTACATAAACGATAACATAATCCCTTAATAATAATATACCTTCTCAAACTAACGTCATTCAATATATCAAAACATCACATTCATAAAACAATATTTACTAAAAATAATAAAAAAATCCTTCATATATTTTTTGTTTATTTATGAATGGAATCAAGGTGTTTACATTACCTGTGGTCTGTGTGCTTCACCTCTTACACCTACACACCTGTACACATACCTGGAGAGAGAGAGAGAGACTAAGTATTACAGGGTGTACAAATTTATTATATGTCAGAGTTAAAAAATAATAATAATAATAATAAAAATATGTAGTGTGTCCCGAACAATGTCTCTGCCTGCCTCCCTACCTGGCTGCCTGCTCCCTGAGTCACTGTGAGTTGGAGGGAGAGAGGCAGGGAGGGAGGGAGTAGGCAGGAAGGGAGGCAGGAAGTATGCAGGAAGGGAGGAAGGGAGGGAGAGAGCAGGCAGAAAGTAGGCAGGGAGGGAAGAAGTACGCAGGGAGGGAGGGAGAAGGCAGGGAGGGAGGAAGACAGGGAGCAGGGAGGGAGGGAGTAGGCAGGAAGTATACAGGGAAGGAGGAAGGCAGGGAGGGACATTTTTCTGGGACACCCTACATGTATTAGAGTATACAGTATACATATATATACTGTACACACTATACTCACCAACTTTCTCCATTTCTTACAGTATAAACCATTAAGCTGCGTTAAGGAAGTTTGTTGGTAGAGTTTAAAGTGCGAAGAGACTACCGCCTCCTCCTCCTCCTCCTCCTCCTCCTCCTCCACCTCCTCCTCCTCCACCACTTCCTCCACCACCTCCTCCTCTTCCTCCTCCTCCTCCTCCCCCTCCTCCACCTCCTCCACCACTTCCTCCACCACCTCCTCCTCCTCCTCCACCACTCCTCCTCCTCCTCCTCCTCCTCCTCCCACTCCTCCTCCTCCTCCCCCTCCTCCCCCTCCTCCACCACTTCCTCCACCACCACTTCCTCCTCCTCCTCCACTCCTCCTCCTCCTCCTCCTCCTCCTCCTCCTCCTCCTCCTCCACTTCCTCCTCCTCCTCCTCCATCCCCTCCTTCCCCTCCTCACCCAAGGTTTACCTTCAGTATGAGTCAAGTTTAATAAGCTTATGGAGTTACCTGAAGCTTATTCCACCTGATGATTAAACCTCCTAACCTAACCTGACCTGACATGACATGATAGGTTAGGTTAGGATAGGTTAGGTTAGGTAGAGAGTAATAAACTCATCAAATCTCATCATCGACAACCTTCTCCCCTCCGTCCTTCCCTCCCACTTTCCTTTCCTCCACCTCCCTCCTTTTTCTCTCCCCGTCCACCTCCTCCCAATTTTCCCTCACTCCATTCTTCTCCCCCTCCCCCATTTACTCCCTCACTCCTGAGAAGCAAGAAAATGTTAAGCCACTCTCCTCAGCTAAGGTCGAAAATCCCATCTGATCTCTCTCTCTCTCTCTTACACTTATAAGGCGGCGGTTCTGATGTCCTTCTTCCCCTCAGCTTACATAATCTTGCACGTAGACGATTTCGGAAAAGATGTAAACAGCCTTGACGGGGGGGGGGTGATTTATGGGGAGGAGAGGGGTTTATGGGGTGATTTATGGGGGAGAATGGTGTTTATGGGGAGGAGAGGGGTTTATGGGGGATTTATGGGGAGGAGAGGGGTTTATGGGGTGATTTATGGGGAGGAGAGGGGTTTGTGGGGATTTATGGGGAGGAGAGGGGTTTAAGGGGGATTTATGGGGGAGATAGGAGTTTAAGGGTGATTTATGGGGAGGAGAGGGGTTTATGGGGGATTTATGGGGGAGAAGGGTTTAAGGGGGATTTATGGGGAGGAGAGGGGTTTATGGGGTAATTTATGGGGGAGATAGGAGTTTAGGGGATTAGGAGAGAGGGTTTATGGGGTGATTATGGGAGATAGAGTTTAAGGGGATTAGGGATAGGAGGTGATTATGGGGAAGGATAGGACCCATCAGATTAGCACCCCAAGATTAGGACCCCATCAAGATTAGCACCCCAAGATTATGACCCCATCAAGATTAGCACCCCAAAATCAGGACCCCATCAAGATTAGCACCCCAAGATAAGGACCCCATCAAGATTAGCACCCCAAAATCAGGACCCCATCAAGATTAGCACCCCAAGATTAGGACCCCCTTCAAGATTAGCACCCCAAGATAAGGACCCCATCAAGATTAGCACCCCAAAAATAGGCCCCCATCAAGATTAGCACCCCAAGATTAGGACCCCATCAAGATTAGCACCCCAAGATTAGGACCCCATCAAGATTAGCACCCCAATATTAGCACCCCTGATCCCCATTTCACCGGTGCTTGAGGGGGGGGGGGGAGGGGGTTTAATCCTCCAGTACAGCCAATCATCAAAATCTATTTCCTGATAACAAATTGATGGAGAAAATGGAGTGGATGTTTCATTAGATGTTTCCTTCTTCCTGATTGGCTAATAATATTTCAAGTGCAAGGGGATTGGCTGGGTAGAGGGAGCAGTTCAACTTTCCTCTTCCCTCATTGGCTAAAATAATGTTTCAAGCGTAATGTGATTGGCTGGGTGGAGGGAGGGAGGGAAGTGTGTGTGTGTGTGTGTGTGATATATTCAAAGATAGATAGATAGATAGAACGACAGATAGATAGAAAAATAAATAGAAAGAGAGAGAGAGAGAGAGAGAGAGAGAGAGAGAGAGAGAGAGAGAGAGAGAGAGAGAGCTCACAAATCCACGTATTAACAACCACTCCCCTAATTATATATCACTTTCTACCTGGTAAATGCGACACTATGCAAATGAGGCAGCAGCGATAAACATAATTAATACTGTTTGGGAGTTTGAAATGGACCAGATATTTTTTGCTCTCGGTTTATTGTTATGATGTGTTTGTTTACTCTTGTGTACGTGGTGTTTGTTTGTTTGTTGGTGTTTATTTAAGTTTGTTTGTTTATTTGTGTTTGTTTACTTTGAATGCGTGGTGTTTGTTTGTTTGTTTGCCTTGTGTACTGTTTGTGTATGTTTCGGATATCTGAGTTGACGCCTCGAGTCCCTGGTTCCTATTTCGGATCTTTGGGTTCGTGTTTCGGATTTCTGGCTCCATACTTTGAATCCCTGGATGGATATTTCGGATTTCATGTTTCGGATCCTTGTGTTGGTGTGTGGTTCAAGATGAAGATACGATTGAATCAATGATTACTACTGTGATTCAACAACTAAGGTCATTAAGCGCATAACAAAGTTGGTAATTACACCAGTCTAAAAAAAAAGAGATGAGAGAGAGAAGTGTCTGGATAAACTAAAGGAAGATAAAGCAAAGATACATTATCATCATCATCATCATCATCATCATCATCATCAAGGCTGGCTAAGGTGTCATCCGAACAGAAGCAGCAGCCCAGAAGTTACGCTGCAACCTGATTGAGATGTCGACTGTCCTCTCTGCTTAGGTCTGCTTTGCTTTACCTCGGAGGAACGAAATCTTCGGCCCCAAGGCCGACAATGGTCGCATATGTTGACTATGAGGCAAAAGTCACTGAATGACGCATAGATCTGCGGCTTAACTACTGTAACTCAGCTAGAGTCGCTACTTTTGTATTAGAATATTTAATAGTAAGGTAATAAAATGGTAGCAAAGATGTGCCTATTGGAGGAAGCTGGGCGCCACATTGAAAAAGTAGTAGTAGTAGTAGTAGTTGTAGTTCACATATAAGCCTTTACAACTTGCTTACATCACAAGAGAAATCTTTTTAAAACCGACGGTAGAATTTTGAACAATCGGGAAGGAAGATAAATTAAACAAGAGGACCAACTCGCGATGACGTGTAAGATGGCCATTCGTATTCTGGGTGACAGAACGAAAGCACAGCGTACATGGTCAGACCCCCCGTTGTTGTGTGGCTCGGGAGGTCAGCTGGGCAGGGGGGAGGAAGGAAGGGGGGTGAGGAAGAGGACATGGTAGGGGAAGGGCAGGAGGGGGAGGAGAGAAAAGAAGGGGAGGAAGAGGGGAGAGGAGGGGGAAAGAAAGGGGGGGGGAAGAAGGCAGAGAGAGTAAGAGGAGGGAAGGAGGGACGAAGGGGGCAGGGTTAGAGGAGGAGGGAAGGAATAATAAGGCAGGTGGATAGGAGGCGACGAGAAGGTCTAAGAGGTAAGGAGGGAAGGGGGAGAGAAAAGGGAGGAAGAGGACAGGGGGAGGAGGAAGGAAAGGTGGGGAAGAGAGAGCAAGGGGTAGGAGGGAATGGAAAGGAAGAACACGGGGGGGGGGAGAAGGGGAGGCGGGAAGGGGGAGAGAGAAGGAGGGCAGGGTGAAGGAGAAGGGGGAGAGAGACGCAGGGAATTAGTAAGCAGTGTATATAGTAGTAGTAAGGGGGTCGTTAGTGGTCGTACGTAACTTTTTTTTCCAGTATGACAAGTGTGGTGTACTTAATGAGGAGGTTGAGGAGTGACTCTTAAGGAAGGAATTAAGATGATATGTAATAATGAATGTGTGTTGGTATACGAGAATAAATTGTTGGGTATTAGTATTAGGAAAGTTTTTCATCAAGCTTAAGACCAGAGACAAACAGACGGAAGGACGAATAGACGGACGGACAGACGGACAGTCACAAAACATTATCACACGATCATTTAGCTGGACTTTCTGGCCTTCTCCTAAACAGAAGTCAAAACTCCAGAATCGAACCCCCGTACCTGTATTACATTCCCCTGTTAGCCAACATCCCACACCCGTCTCCACCCAACCGCCAGTTAGAATCAATTCACAAACAAGTCTATAAATGATTGTTGTCATCACTCCCCGGACCACTGTCATTGTTTAAGACGAAAATTGTACACTATCTGCCTAGATAAGACGAAGAGGGAGGGAGGGAGGTGTGCTGGGGGATGGGAGAGGAGGGGTGCTGGGGGATGGGAGGGAGGGGTGCTGGGGGGTGGGAGGGAGGGGTGCTGGGGGATGGGAGGGAGGGAGGGGTGCTGGAGGATGGGAGGGAGGGAGGGGTGCTGGGGGATGGGAGGGAGGGGTGCTGGGGGATGGGAGGGAGGGGTGCTGGAGGATGGGAGGGAGGGAGGGGTGCTGGAGGATGGGACGGAGGGAGGGGTGCTGGAGGATGGGAGGGAGGGAGGGGTGCTGGGGGATGGGAGGGAGGGAGGGGTGCTGGGGGATGGGAGGGAGGGGTGCTGGGGGGTGGGAGGGAGGGGTGCTGGGGGATGGGAGGGAGGGAGGGGTGCTGGGGGATGGGAGGGAGGGGTGCTGGGGGGTGGGAGGGAGGGGTGCTCGGGGGGTGGGAGGGAGGGGTGCTGGGGGATGGGAGGGAGGGGTGCTGGGGGATGGGAGGGAGGGAGGGGTGCTGGAGGATGGGAGGGAGGGAGGGGTGCTGGGGGATGGGAGGGAGGGAGGGGTGCTGGGGGATGGGAGGGAGGGGTGCTGGGGGGTGGGAGGGAGGGATGCTGGGGGATGGGAAGGAGGGATGCTGGGGGATGGGAGGGAGGGGTGCTGGGGGATGGGAGGGAGGGGTGCTGGGGGATGGGAGGGAGGGGTGCTTAGGGTGGAGGAAAGGAGGGGTGCTGGGGGATGGGAGGGAGGGGTGCTGGGGGGTGGGAGGGAGGGGTGCTGGGGGGTGGGAAGGAGGGGTGCTAGGGGGTGGGAGGGAGGGGTGCTGGGGGGTGGGAGGGAGGGGTGCTTAGGGTGGAGGAAAGGAGGGGTGCTTAGGGTGGAGGAAAGGAGGGGTGCTTAGGGTGGAGGAAAGGAGGGGTGCTTAGGGTGGAGGAAAGGAGGGGTGCTGGGGGATGGGAGGGAGGGGTGCTGGGGGATGGGAGGGAGGGGTGCTTAGGGTGGAGGAAAGGAGGGGTGCTGCGGGATGGGAGAGGAGGGGTGCTGGGGGATGGGAGGGAGGGGTGCTGCGGGATGGGAGAGGAGGGGTGCTGGGGGATGGGAGGGAGGGAGGGGTGCTGGGGGATGGGAGGGAGGGGTGCTTAGGGTGGAGGAAAGGAGGGGTGCTTACGGGGGAGGAAAGGAGGGGTGCTTAGGGGGGAGGAAAGGCGGGGTGCTGCGGGAGGGGGAGGGAGGGGTGCTGAGGAATGGGAGGTGTGGAAGGGAGGGGATGTAGTGGGAAGGGTGGGAGAGAGGGGGGATGCGGTGAGAGGGGTTGGAAGCATGGAAGGGGTTTGCGTTGGGGGAAAGAGAGAGAGAGAGAGATGAAGGGAGGAACCTGCGGCGGGTATAGTAAGGAGGGAAAAAAGAGGATTAGTAAATAAAAACTATTAGTGAAACGATTAGAGGAACAGAAAGAGGAAGAAAAACACAGGAAAAACTCTGCAGCTCAGAATCAAACAACATAAGTATAATATCAAAACTGCATCTGAAAGCAGTGCCTTGTTCGTTCATGTTAGGAATAATAATCACCCCATTGCTTGGAAAAAAGCTTAGAAGTATTCAAATCATCTTGTGTCACAGAAAGACTTCTGGTTGAAGCTAGTTTGATTAAGGAATTAGAATCAATAAACCTTAGTGATGGTCAGTTCAAAACTGATAATGTTACATAAATTTATTTGTCAGTGGCCCAAGGTTAAAAATGCTTTGAAAACCTTTGATCTAGATGTAGGATAGTTATTTTGTGGGTCCTTTTTTTTCTGACCTGAGCTGGTTAGTCACGTCACCACCCTTCTCTTAAGCTCCTCTACATGTGTGTTGGTGTGTGGATTAGTGGATGTCATCATTATGACCTGACCTCCTGTTTTTAAGGCCACCCTGTATATTTAAGCCTCTCTCCGTCCATGTAATCCAGTTGCCTCTGAAGATGTCTTGAATAAAGACGAAAGCTAAGGTTGTTTCCATTCTCCCGTGTGATTTTATCAAGATTTATCGTATCCACGTTTTCATTGTGGATTTACATAATATATATATATATATATATATATATATAATAATCAACGACCTCACCAGCAAGGAATCGAACCCTCGACCTACTGGGTGTGACTAGGGAGCGCTTACCGGCTAGGCCACAAGGACACTAAAAGCAGTTCTAGACTCTGTTATATTTCACACAAAGCCTGTTCATCGAGCTGATGGCGCCGTGAACCTCAATGGGAAACTGCCCGTGCCTCTTATGTGGTGTCAGTAGCATTTTACCGAATCCAGCTGGTATGAAACGCGAGGTACATATATATACTTCATTTTTAGTCCATTTAACACGCGGACTTTGAACTTATAATCAACGACCTCACCAGCAAGGAATCGAACCCTCGACCTACTGGGTGTGACTAGGGAGCGCTTACCGGCTAGGCCACAAGGACACTAAAAGCAGTTCTAGACTCTGTTATATTTCACACAAAGCCTGTTCATCGAGCTGATGGCGCCGTGAACCTCAATGGGAAACTGCCCGTGCCTCTTATGTGGTGTCAGTAGCATTTTACCGAATCCAGCTGGTATGAAACGCGAGGTACATATATATACTTCATTTTTAGTCCATTTAACACGCGGACTTTGAACTTATAATCAACGACCTCACCAGCAAGGAATCGAACCCTCGACCTACTGGGTGTGACTAGGGAGCGCTTACCGGCTAGGCCACAAGGACACTAAAAGCAGTTCTAGACTCTGTTATATTTCACACAAAGCCTGTTCATCGAGCTGATGGCGCCGTGAACCTCAATGGGAAACTGCCCGTGCCTCTTATGTGGTGTCAGTAGCATTTTACCGAATCCAGCTGGTATGAAACGCGAGGTACATATATATACTTCATTTTTAGTCCATTTAACACGCGGACTTTGAACTTATAATCAACGACCTCACCAGCAAGGAATCGAACCCTCGACCTACTGGGTGTGACTAGGGAGCGCTTACCGGCTAGGCCACAAGGACACTAAAAGCAGTTCTAGACTCTGTTATATTTCACACAAAGCCTGTTCATCGAGCTGATGGCGCCGTGAACCTCAATGAAGTATATATATGTACCTCGCGTTTCATACCAGCTGGATTCGGTAAAATGCTACTGACACCACATAAGAGGCACGGGCAGTTTCCCATTGAGGTTCACGGCGCCATCAGCTCGATGAACAGGCTTTGTGTGAAATATAACAGAGTCTAGAACTGCTTTTAGTGTCCTTGTGGCCTAGCCGGTAAGCGCTCCCTAGTCACACCCAGTAGGTCGAGGGTTCGATTCCTTGCTGGTGAGGTCTTTGATTATAAGTTCAAAGTCCGCGTGTTAAATGGACTAAAAATGAAGTATATATATGTACCTCGCGTTTCATACCAGCTGGATTCGGTAAAATGCTACTGACACCACATAAGAGGCACGGGCAGTTTCCCATTGAGGTTCACGGCGCCATCAGCTCGATGAACAGGCTTTGTGTGAAATATAACAGAGTCTAGAACTGCTTTTAGTGTCCTTGTGGCCTAGCCGGTAAGCGCTCCCTAGTCACACCCAGTAGGTCGAGGGTTCGATTCCTTGCTGGTGAGGTCGTTGATTATAAGTTCAAAGTCCGCGTGTTAAATGGACTAAAAATGAAGTATATATATGTACCTCGCGTTTCATACCAGCTGGATTCGGTAAAATGCTACTGACACCACATAAGAGGCACGGGCAGTTTCCCATTGAGGTTCACGGCGCCATCAGCTCGATGAACAGGCTTTGTGTGAAATATAACAGAGTCTAGAACTGCTTTTAGTGTCCTTGTGGCCTAGCCGGTAAGCGCTCCCTAGTCACACCCAGTAGGTCGAGGGTTCGATTCCTTGCTGGTGAGGTCGTTGATTATAAGTTCAAAGTCCGCGTGTTAAATGGACTAAAAATGAAGTATATATATGTACCTCGCGTTTCATACCAGCTGGATTCGGTAAAATGCTACTGACACCACATAAGAGGCACGGGCAGTTTCCCATTGAGGTTCACGGCGCCATCAGCTCGATGAACAGGCTTTGTGTGAAATATAACAGAGTCTAGAACTGCTTTTAGTGTCCTTGTGGCCTAGCCGGTAAGCGCTCCCTAGTCACACCCAGTAGGTCGAGGGTTCGATTCCTTGCTGGTGAGGTCGTTGATTATAAGTTCAAAGTCCGCGTGTTAAATGGACTAAAAATGAAGTATATATATGTACCTCGCGTTTCATACCAGCTGGATTCGGTAAAATGCTACTGACACCACATAAGAGGCACGGGCAGTTTCCCATTGAGGTTCACGGCGCCATCAGCTCGATGAACAGGCTTTGTGTGAAATATAACAGAGTCTAGAACTGCTTTTAGTGTCCTTGTGGCCTAGCCGGTAAGCGCTCCCTAGTCACACCCAGTAGGTCGAGGGTTCGATTCCTTGCTGGTGAGGTCGTTGATTATAAGTTCAAAGTCCGCGTGTTAAATGGACTAAAAATGAAGTATATATATATATATATATATTTACTTCAAATGCATCTTTCAGTGCTTTCAAGTTCATTATAATTTCTTCTTATAGTTAATAATCATAGTTATAATCCTAAAGTTATTTATAGTCATTTTCTCCTCTTATAAATTGAGATATCTACTGAGTTATAAAAATGTTCACCATTATACACCCACAAAACACTTAGAGGGAGACACTTTAATTAACTTACATCTTCATTATATGTCGTTCGTGTACTGAACAATGTTTTATTTATTCACGTCGGTAGATAACCTTACCATTCAAACACACTTAAATGCTCCTTTCTCA
>CAUDMG010000453.1:0-36795 GCA_958450375.1 Homarus gammarus
ACCTACCCAGCACCCCCACACCACCTACCCAGCACCCCCACACCACCTACCCAGCACCCCCACACCACCTACCCAGCACCCCCACACCACCTACCCAGCACCCCCACACTACCTACCCAGCACCCCACACTACCTACCCAGCACCCCCACACTACCTACCCAGCACCCCCACACTACCTACCCAGCACCCCCACACTATCTACCCAGCACCCCCACACTACCTACCCAGCACCCCCACACTACCTACCCAGCATCACCACACTACCTACCCAGCATCTCCCCACACGCTACCTACCCAGGACCCCCACACTACCTACCCAGGACCCCCACACTACCTACCCAGGACCCCCACACTACCTACCCAGAACCCCCACACTACCTACCCAGGACCCCTACACTACCTACCCAGCACCCCACACCACCTACCCGGCACCCCTCGCCATCTACCCAGTACCCCCACACTACCCACCCAGCACCCCCACACTACCTACCCAGCACCCCCACACTACCTACCCGGCACCCTCACGCCACCTACCCAGTACCCCCACACTACCCACCCAGCACCCCCACACCACCTACCCAGTATCCCCACACCACCTATACAGTATCCCCACACCACCTACCCAGTATCCCCACACCACCTACCCAGTACTCCCCCACGATCTACCCAGCACCCCCACACTACCTACCCAGTACCCCCACACTACCTACCCAGTACCCCACACCACCTACCCAGTACCCCCAGACCACCCACCCAATACCCCTACACCTCCTACCCAGCACCCCCACGCCATCTACCCAGGACCCCCATGCTACCTACCCAGGACCCCCACACTACCTACCCAGTACCCCCACACCACCTACCCAGTACCTCCACACCACCTACCCAGTACCCCCACACTACCTACCCAGTACTCCCACACCACCTACGGAGCCCCCCACACCACCTACGCAGCACCCCCACCTACCCAGTGCCCCCCACACCTCCTACCCAGCACCCCCACGTCACCTACCCAGGACCCCCACAGTACCCAGCACCCCCCGCCACCTACCCAGGACCCCCACACTACCTACCCAACATCCCCACACCACCTACCCAGTACCCCCACACCACCTACCCAGTACCTGCACACCACCTACCCAGTACCCCCACACCACCTACCCAGTACCCCCACACCACCTAACCAGTATCCCCACACCTCCTACCCTGCACCCCCACACCACCTACCCTGCACCCCCACACTACCTATCCAGCACCCCCACACTACCTACCCAGTACCACCCACACCACCTACCCAGCACCCCCACACCACCCACCCAGCACCCCCACACCACCCACCCAGCACCCCCACACCACCCACCCAGCACCCCGACACTACCCAGCTCCCCCACGCTACCTATCCAGCACCCCCACACCACCTGCCCAGTACCCCCACACCACCTACCCAGTACCCCCACACCACCTACCCAGTACCCCCACACCACCTACCCAATACCCCTACACCTCCTACCCAGCACCCCCACGCCATCTTCCCAGGACCCCAACGCTACCTACCCAGGACCCCCACACTACCTACCCAGTACCCCCACACCACCTACCCAGTACCCCCACACCACCTACCCAGTACCCCAACACCACCTACCCAGTACCCCCACACCAGTTACCCAGTACCCTCACACCACCTACCCAGTACCCCCACACTCCCTACCCAGTACCCCCACACCACCTACCCAGCCCCCCACACCACCTACGCAGCACCCCAACCCCACCTACCCAGTGCCCCCCACACCTCCTACCCAGCACCCCCACGTCACCTACCCAGGACCCCCACACTACCCAGCACCCCCACGCCACCTACCCAGGACCCCCACACTACCTACCCAACATCCCCACACCACCTACCCAGTACCCCCACACTACCTACCCAGTTCCACCACACCACCTACCCAGCACCCCCACACCACCTACCCAGAACCCTCACACTACCTGTCCAGCACCCCCACACTACCTATCCAGCACCCCCACACTACCTACCCAGTACCCCCACAACACCTACCCAGTACCCCCACACCACCTACCCAGCACCCCCACACCACCTACCCAGCACCCCCACACCACCTACCCAGCACCCCCACACCACCTACCTAGCACCCCCACACTACCTACCCAGCACCCCCACACCACCTACCCAGCACCCCCACACACCCTACCCAGCACCCCCACACTACCTACCCAGTACCCCCACACCTACCAGTACCCCACCCAGTACCCCCACACCACCTACCCAGTACCCCCACACCACCTACCCAGCACCCCACACCACCTACCCTGCACCCCACACTACCTATCCAGCACCCCCACACCACCTACCCAGTACCCCCACACCACCTACCCAGTACCCCCACACTACCTACCCAGCACCCCCACACCACCCACCCAGCACCCCCACACTACCTACCCGGCACCCCCACACCACCTACCCAGGACCCCCACACTACCTACCCAGGATCCCCACAGTACCTACCCGGCACCCCCACACCACCTACCCGGCACCCCCACGCCACCTACCCAGGACCCCCACACTACCTACCCAGCACCCCCACACTACCTATCCAGGACCCCCACACTACCTACCCGGCACCCCTACACCACCTACCGGGCACCCCCACACCACCGACCCAGGACCCCCCACACTACCCACCCAGCACCCCCACACTACCTACCCAGCACCCCCACACCACCTACCCGGCACCCCCACGCCACCTACCCGGCACCCCCACGCCACCTACCCAGTACCCCCACACTACCCACCCAGCACCCCCACACTACCTACCCAGCACCCCCACACCACCTCCTCAGTGCCCCCCACCCCACCTATCCAGTGCCCCCATGCCACCTGCCCTGCACCCCACACCACCTACCCAACATCCCCCGCCACCTACCCAGCACCCCCACACTACGTACCCAGCACCCCCACACTACCTACCCAGCACCCCCACCCCACCTACCCAGCACCCCCACACTACCTACCCAGCACCCCCACACTACCTACCCAGCACCCCCACCCCACCTACCCAGCACCCCCACACCTTCCCAGCACCCCCACCCCACCTACCCAGTGCCCCCTAAACCTCCTACCCAGCACCCCCACGCCACCTACCCGGGACCCCCACACTAACTACCCAGGACCCCCCCACCACCTACCCAGCACCCCCACACCACCTACCCAGTGCCCCCCACCCCACCTACCCAGCACCCGCACACCACCTACCCAGCACCCCCACACCACTTACCCAGCACCCCCACACCTCCTACCCAGCACCCCCACCGCACCTACCCAGTGCCCCGCAAATCTCCTACCCAGCATCCCCACCCCACCTACCCAGCACCCCCACACAACCTTCCCAGGACCCCCACACTACCAACCCAGCACCCCCACCCCACCTACCCAGCACCCCCACACAACCTTCGCAGGACCCCCACGCTGCCTACCCAGCGCCCCCACACTACCTACCCAGCACCCCCACACAACCTTCCCAGGACCCCCACACTACCTGCCCAGCACCCCCACCCCACCTACCCAGCACCCCCACACAACCTTCCCAGGACCCCCACACTACCTACCCAGCACCACCACCACACCTACCCAGTGCCCCCCAAACCTCCTACCCAGCACCCCCACGCTACCTACCCAGCACCCCCACACTACCTACCCAGGACCCCAACACTACCAACCCAGCACCCCCACCCCACCTACCCAGCACCCCCACACACCTACCCAGCACCCCCACACTACCTACCCAGCACCCCCACACTACCTACCCAGCACCCCCACACTACCTACCCGGCACCCCCACACTACCTACCCAGCACCCCCACACTACCTACCCAGCACACCCACACTACCTACCCAGCACCCCCACACTACCTACCCAGGACCCCCACACAACCTACCCGGCACCCCCACACTACCTACCCAGCACCCCCACACCACCTACCCAGCACCCCCACGCCACCTACCCAGTACGCTCACACTACCCACCCAGCACCCCACACTACCCACCCAGCACCCCCACACTACCTACCCAGGACCCCCACACTACCTACCCAGGACTCCTACACTACCTACCCAGCACCCCACACCACCTACCCGGCACCCCTCGCCATCTACCCAACACCCCCACACTACCTACCCAGCACCCCCACACTACCCACCCAGCACCCCCACACTACCTAACCAGCACCCCCACACCACCTACCCAGTACTCCCTCACGACCTACCCAGCACCCCCACACTACCTACCCAGCACCCCCACACTACCTACCCAGGACCCCAACACTACCAACCCAGCACCCCCACCCCACCTACCCAGCGCCCCCACACTACCTACCCAGCACCCCCACACAACCTTCCCAGGACCCCCACACTACCTGCCCAGCACCCCCACCCCACCTACCCAGCACCCCCACACAACCTTCCCAGGACCCCCACACTACCTACCCAGCACCCCACCCACCTACCCAGCACCCCACACACCTACCCAGCACCCCCACACCTACCCAGCACCCCACACTACCTACCCAGCACCCCCACACTACCTACCCAGCACCCCCACACCACCTACCCAGTACCCCCACACCACCTACCCAGCACCCCCACACCACCTACCAGCACCCCCACACTACCCAGCACCCCACACACCTACCCAGCACCCCCACACTACCTACCCAGACCCCACACACCTACCCAGCACCCCCACACCACCTACCCAGCACCCCCACACCACCTACCCAGCACCCCACACCACCTACCCAGCACCCCCACACCACCTACCCAGCACCCCCACACCACCTACCCAGCACCCCCACACCACCTACCCAGCACCCCCACACCACCTACCCAGCACCCCCACACCACCTACCCAGCACCCCACACCACCTACCCAGCACCCCCACACCACCTACCCAGCACCCCCACACTACCTACCCAGCACCCCACACCACCCTCCCATCTACCCCACACTACCCAGCACCCCCACACTACCTACCCAGCACCCCCACACCACCTACCCAGCACCCCCACACCACCTACCCAGCACCCCCACACCACCTACCCAGTACCCCCACACCACCTACCCAGCACCCCCACACCACCTACCCAGACCCCACCTACCTACCCAGGACCCCCACACTACCTACCCAGTACCCCCACACCACCTACCCAGCACCCCACACCACCTACCCAGCACCCCCACACCTACCCAGCACCCCCCCCACCTACCCAGCACCCCCACACTACCTACCCAGCACCCCCACACCACCTACCCAGCACCCCCACCCACCTACCCAGTACCCCCACACTCCTACCCAGCACCCCACGCACCTACCCAGACCCCACACTACCCAGCACCCCCACGCCACCTACCCAGGCCCCACCCCCTACCAGCCCCATACCTACCCGCACCCCACACACCTACCAGACCCCCACACTACCTACCCGGCACCCCACACACCTACCCGGCACCCCACACCACCGACCCAGGACCCCCCACACTACCCAGCACGCCCACACTACCTACCCAGGACCCCCACACTACCTACCCAGGATCCCCACAGTACCTACCCAGCACCCCCACACCACCTACCCGGCACCCCCACGCCACCTACCCAGTACCCCCACACTACCCACCCAGCACCCCCACACTACCTACCCAGCACCCCCACACCACCTACCCAGTGCCCCCCACCCCTCCTATCCAGTGCCCCCATGCCACCTACCCTGCACCCCACACCACCTACCCAGCATCCCCCGCCACCTACCCAGCACCCCCACACTACGTACCCAGCACCCCCAACCCCACCTACCCAGCACCCCCATCCCACCTACCCAGCACCCCCACCCCACCTACCCAGCACCCCCACACTACCTACCTAGCACCCCCACCCCACCTACCCAGCACCCCCACACGTTCTTCCCAGCACCCCCACCCCACCTACCCAGTGCCCCCCAAACCTCCTACCCTGCACCCCCACGCCACCTACCCGGGACCCCCACACTACCTACCCAGGACCCCCCCACCACCTACCCGGGACCCCCACACTACCTACCCAGGACCCCCCCACCACCTACCCGGGACCCCCACACTACCTACCCAGCACCCACACGCCACGTACCCGGGACCCCCACACTACCTACCCAGCACCCCCACACCACGTACCCAGTGCCCCCCACCCCACCTACCCAGCACCCGCACACCACCTATCCAGCACCCCCACACCACTTACCCAGCACCCCCACACCTCCTACCCAGCACCCCCACCGCACCTTCCCAGTGCCCCCCAAATCTCCTACCCAGCATCCCCACCCCACCTACCCAGCACCCCCACACAACCTTCCCAGGACCCCCACACTACCAACCCAGCACCCCCACCCCACCTACCCAGCACCCTCACACAACCATCGCAGGACCCCCACGCTACCTACCCAGCGCCCCCACACTACCTACCCAGCACCCCCACACAATCTTCCCAGGACCCCCACACTACCTGCCCAGCACCCCCACCCCACCTACCCATCACCCCCACACAACCTTCCCAGGACCCCCACACTACCTACCCAGCACCCCCACCCCACCTACCCAGTGCCCCCCAAACCTCCTACCCAGCACCCCCACGCTACCTACCCAGCACCCCCAAACTACCTACCCAGGACCCCCACACTACCAACCCAGCACCTCCACCCCACCTACCCAGCACCCCCACACAACCTACCCAGCTCCCCCACACTACCTACCCAGCACCCCCACACTACCTACCCGGCACCCCCACACTACCTACCCAGCACCCCCACACTACCTACCCAGCACTCCCACACTACCTACCCAGCACCCCCACACTATCTACCCAGGACCCCCACACAACCTACCCGGCACCCCCACACTACCTACCCAGCACCCCCACACCACCTACCCGGCACCCCTCGCCACCTACCCGGCACCCCTCGCCATCTACCCAGCACCCCCACACTACCTACCCAGCACCCCCACACTACCCACCCAGCACCCCCACACTACCTAACCAGCACCCCCACACCACCTACCCAGCACCCCCACCCCACCTACCCAGCGCCCCCACACTACCTACCCAGCACCCCCACACAACCTTCCCAGGACCCCCACACTACCTGCCCAGTACCCCCACCCCACCTACCCAGCACCCCCACCCCACCTACCCAGGACCCCCACACTATCTACCCAGCACCCCCACCCCATCTACCCAGTGCCCCCCAAACCTTCTACCCAGCACCCCCACGCTACCTACCCAGCACCCCCACACTACTTTCCCAGCACCCCCACACTACCTACCCAGCACCCCCACACTACCTACCCAGCACTCCCACACTACCTACCCAGCACCCCCACACTATCTACCCAGGACCCCCACACAACCTACCCGGCACCCCCACACTACCTACCCAGCACCCCCACACCACCTACCCGGCACCCCTCGCCACCTACCCGGCACCCCTCGCCATCTACCCAGCACCCCCACACTACCTACCCAGCACCCCCACACTACCCACCCAGCACCCCCACACTACCTAACCAGCACCCCCACACCACCTACCCAGCACCCCACACTACCTACCCAGCACCCCCGCACTACCTACCCAGCACCCCCACACTACCTACCCAGGACCCCCACACTACCAACCCAGCACCCCCACCCCACCTACCCAGCGCCCCCACACTACCTACCCAGCACCCCCACACAACCTTCCCAGGACCCCCACACTACCTGCCCAGCACCCCCACCCCACCTACCCAGCACCCCCACCCCACCTACCCAGGACCCCCACACTATCTACCCAGCACCCCCACCCCATCTACCCAGTGCCCCCCAAACCTTCTACCCAGCACCCCCACGCTACCTACCCAGCACCCTCACCCTACCTACCCAGGACCCCCACACTACCAACCCAGCACCCCCACCCCACCTACCCAGCACCCCCACACAACCTACTCAGCACCCCCACACCACCTACCCAGCACCCCCACACCACCTACCCGGCACCCCCACACTACCTACCCAGCACCCCCACACTACTTTCCCAGCACCCCCACACTACCTACCCAGCACCCCCACACTACCGACCCAGCACACCCACACTACCTACCCAGCACCCCCACACTACCTACCCAGGACCCCCACACAACCTACCCGGCACCCCCACACTACCTACCCAGCACCCCCACACCACCTACCCAGCACTCCCACGCCACCTACCCAGCACCCCCACACTACCCACCCAGCACCCCCACACTACCTACCCAGGACCCCCACACTACCTACCCAGGACCCCTACACTACCTTCCCAGCACCCCACACCACCGACCCGGCACCCCTCGCCATCTACCCAGCACCCCCACACTACCTACCCAGCACCCCCACACTACCCACCCAGCACCCCCACACTACCTAACCAGCACCCCCACACTACCTAACCGGCACCCTCACGCCACCTACCCAGTACCCCCACACTACCCACCCAGCACCCCCACACCACCTACTCAGTATCCCCACACCACCTACCCAGTATCCCCACACCACCTACCCAGTACTCCCCCACGACCTACCCAGCACCCCCACACTACCTACCCAGTACCCCCACACTACCTAACCAGTACCACCACACCACCTACCCAGCCCCCCACACCACCTACCCAGCCCCCCACACCACCTACGCAGCACCCCCACCCCACCTACCCAGTGCCCCCCACACCTCCTTCCCAGCACCCCCACGCCACCTAACCAGTACCCCCACCTCCTACCCAACATCCCCACACCACCTACCCAACACCCCCACACCACCTACCCAGCACCCCCACCCCACCTACCCAGTACCTCCCCCACCTACCCAGCACCCCCACGCCACCTCCCCACTACCCCCATACTACCTACCCAGTACCAACACACCACCTACCCAGCACCCCCACGCCACCTACCCAGAACCCTCACACTACCTGTCCAGCTCCCCCACACTACCTACCCAGTACCCCCACACCACCTACCCAGTACCCCCACACCACCTACCCAGCACCCCCACACCACCTACCTAGCACCCCCACACTACCTACCCAGCACCCCCACACCACCTACCCAGTACCCCCACACCACCTACCTAGCACCCCCACACTACCCAGTACCCCCACACCACCTACCCAGTAACCCCACACCACCTACCCAGTACCCGCACACCACCTACCCAGTACCCCCATACCACCTACTCAGTACCCCCACACCACCTACCCAGTACCCCCACACCACCTACCCAGTACCCCCACACCACCTACCCAGTACCTCCACACCACCTACCCTGCACCCCCACACTACCTACCCAGTACCCCCACACTACCTACCCAGTAAAGTAGTGTTACTTAATACTTACTGTACTTCACACACTCTAATGCACTCTCATTATGTGATGGTGTTATTGCGGATGGCTTTGGTAGAATCGACATACTGTTTTCCATTGTTTGTCTACGCTCCCTGTCTATGTATATTTGTATACCTGTACTCTCTATCCTCGGGCTGAATCCGTGTAAAGTTGTACGGTGATTTTACTGAATAAAATATCTACCTCAATAAGTTCTCATCTCTTCAGCGTACATGTACAGTGTCAGCATATAAACAATAGTAAACAGCCAGTCGACTTAACTAAGGATTGTCTAAGAAAGTTGCTTAAAACTTGAAAAACAAGAATAAGTCACAGAGTTTTACACAAATTCATCAGAAGGAACTTGTACTATAGTTTAAGCAAAATCGACCTGGAACTTTGCATCATTAGTTTCTTGCGCATACAGATTCCAGTTTGTTATATATCGTCAAGTTAACATCACTATATACTTTCCTGCCAGTTGGCGCCTTTGTTGCTTCGCCTGACAATCACCGCCGCTGAGGTAAACACTAAACACCAACACAGCCACTAGCAAGACGTGCACACTTGTCGACATCTTGACCGTCCTGCACTACATCGCTGCCTGTCACTCTGTCACCATTTCACTGATACCGTTACCGTGCTCTATTCCTTATCCTCAAGGGTGACCCCTGATAACACATACTACGCATTAAAATAGTCCAATGATTAATTAATGTGTCCTTGATCAAAGTGTACTCACGTACTTTATGGGTTGATTAACAGAAAGCGGATAGATTGCCGCTTGTTTATAGGGGGAACTACTGCGAGTTACAGTATATTACTTGACTTTATCCTCTTCACCACCGACCAGCGACGTGTTTGATCAGTCACGTCTCTGTTACGCACTGTTGGCATGTACTGTCTCCTGAATGTACCTGAACCTGCCGTCACAACACTCTGGAAGAAGACTCCAACAGTTCACAACTCACACTACCTGAACCTGCCGTCACAACACTCTGGAAGAAGACTCCAACAGTTCACAACTCACACTACCTGAACCTGCCGTCACAACACTCTGGAAGAAGACTCCAACAGTTCACAACTCACACTACCTGAACCTGCCGTCACAACACTCTCTGGAAGAAGACTCCAACAGTTCACAACTCACACTCCCTGAACCTGCCGTCACAACACTCTCTGGAAGAAGACTCCAACAGTTCACAACTCACACTACCTGAACCTGCCGTCACAACACTCTCTGGAAGAAGACTCCAACAGTTCACAACTCACACTCCCTGAACCTGCCGTCACAACACTCTGGAAGAAGACTCCAACAGTTCACAACTCACACTCCCTGAACCTGCCGTCACAACACTCTCTGGAAGAAGACTCCAACAGTTCACAACTCACACTACCTGAACCTGCCGTCGCAACACTCTCTGGAAGAAGACTCCAACAGTTCACAACTCACACTCCAACAAAGTTTGCCCTCATAATTTTTTGAACTTATGGCCTTTTCAACCTTCAGCTGTGACCTCTAGTGGGGCGTCCATCCGCCAGGTATGAACATTCTACCGAGTAGTGTCCTCTGAGATGTTGCAGACTTCTATTAAAGTCACCCCTTGCCCGTCTACAGTATAAACTAAACAAATGCAGGCGCTCTAATCTCTCTGGGTAACTGAGGTGCCGTAGTGCACGCACCAGTCTGGTGGCCCTCCTTTGAACATTTTCAATTAACTGACAGTCTCTAGCATATCTCGGGTACCAGACGGGGAAACGCCTCACTCGTGTAGAGCGTTATGAGGGACGGACTATCTAGGTGTGCGTGAACGACCTTATTATAAGACCTACTAGTTCAATTGCTTGATTAACCTTCTCATCATAATGGTTCGATAACTTCAGATCGTTATCAGCACACACACCAGGTAATTTTCAAATTTAGTCTCAGTTATGATGTTTCTTCGTCCCGTTAGCACATGTGTTACACCTCCTTACTTCATGATGTTGAATCTTAACAGAGAATCTTTTATGAGTGACGGTAATAGAAATTAGTTCAGACGAAGTAATAGTAGAATCTATCGATCTATGATATACTTCCCCTTTGGCCAGCGGCTGGTCGATTAAGAATTGTGAATTATTACAAGAATTAGGAGACCCAAACATCCTCCAGGAGCCGCGGCAGGAGAGGGCGAGATGCTCTAGATCAGTGGTTCTCAACCTTTTTTGCCCCATAAACCCCTTTCACCGTATGTCAGAATGTCATTCCCCCTCCTTTCCAAGATTGTCTGCCTCAAAAAGTGCATTCCAAATAATATGCATATATTACTGAAAATCCTTTATTTTTTCCATATTAGTATCAGTTTCCCCCCCCCCCCCCTGAAAACCCGAGGGGGGGAAATTCCCCCCCGGTTGAGAACCCTTGTCTAGATAAAGACCACGTGCAGCTTAGCTCCAACTTATCTCACCAGATAATTGAACACCCTAATTCTAAACCTAACCTAACCGAACATCCTGACGCTATATAGGGGGTTAGGCTAGGCTAGTTTAGGTTAGGTTATGTTAGGTTCAGGTTGTCTAATTATCTGGTAAAATAAGCTGAGGTCCCTAATCTTCAGGTGATTCATGCCACCGAGCCTCCTTTGCCCCAGGTGAGACGTGCGAACCTTCACCTAGACACGTTGCAGGTGTCAGGTGTACGGATGTTTGTCTCTTCCCCTGTTATCTGTGTGTGTGTGTGTGTAATAATTAATAATAATAATAATAATTAACGGTTTATTGAAAGAGCTTGGCAGCCAGAAGGCTGAAAATATACAGTTACATATTTGGGGAATGGGTTACGAATTACAAATAATATACAAGTAACATAAGTGACACAAATAAGACATATAATAACTTAGATGGGGAAAAGCTCAAACTACAGTTCATTTCAACATAGTGACAGTGTTACAGTATTACAAGTTATTGATAATTTTTACAATGGTTGGGACTGGGCTGTTCTTATAGCGATCAGTTCGTGCACGTATGGGCTGGATGCGGTTGTGGTGTCGCACAGCAATTCTCGGACAAGGGATCTCAGGTGGTAGTAGGAGCCGGTGTCGGGGATGGTGTAGAAGCTTCTTACCAAATTTGCAGATGAGGTCGTGGTGATGGTCAGTGAGAGTCGAAAGGGTCAGTGTGTTGAGCGCTTCTTGATATGTGGAGTAAGAGGGGGAGAGAATAATCTTGCATGCCCTCTTTTGCACTTTTTCTAGGTGTTTACGTTGTGTGGCATTTAGGGAGGAAGACCAGGTGGGGGAGGCATAGGTGAGCTTGGGAAGTATGAATGTTGTGTAAACACTGAGGAGCTCGTGTGCAGGAACTCCGAGGGACTTGAGTCGGCGGAGGAGGTGGAGACGGAAACTGGAGGATTTGACAACTTCATTGACGTGTGGTTTCCAATTTAGTTTGTTGTCTATGGTGACGCCGAGGAGCTTCGTGGAATCTACAACCTGGAGTGTGTTCGGACCTAGAGTAATGGAAGGAGGTGGGACAATGTCGGAGGAGAGGTTGATGTGCATAACCATGGTCTTGGTATGGTTGATGGTGACATGGTTGTTGGTGGCCCAGTTTTGGAGACTGTGTGTGTGTGTGTGTGTGTGTTCGTTTACACGCACACACACATTTAAACACCATCATTACAGCTTAAGAAGTTCTACCCGACATTCTAATTGACTACACCTGGCCTCAAGCGTCCAGGTAAATTAATGACAACTTAAGAATCAATGAAACTGCAGCGGGTCTATTGGCCCATACTGGACAGTCCCGTTTACACCCAACCCCTATCGCTCATGTATCCGTCCAACCTATGTTTGAAGCTATCCAGCGTATTTGAGTTAATGGCGATGTTTGGTAACTTGTTCCATAATTAATAATGCACTCATCCACTACTCTATTTGTCTAATTTAAAACCATTGTTACGTGTTCGCTCCTGGTTGGGTAGTTTGAGTACCTTTGTTTTAAAACCATTGTTACGAGTTCGCTCCTGGTTGGGTAGTTTGAGTACCTTTGTTATATCACCTTTGTTCAGTCCTGACTTCCATTTATACACCTCGATCATATCGCCCCTCACTACGTCTCTCGAGGTAGTGCAAATTAAGATGCTTTAACCTGTCTCTGTACTCAAGGTTCCTAATGCCCGGGATTAGTCTTGTCATTCTCCTCTGAATTCTTTCTTGAGATTCTATATCCATTATGTAGTACGGTAACCAGAATTGAAGTGCGGTCTTACAAGCGCAAGATATAGTTTTAGGATGACCTCGCTAGTCTTGTAACTAACACTCCTTTGTATGAACCCAAGTACTTTCTTAGCCTTGTTTCGAGCAATTACACATTGTTTACTTGGCTGAAGGTTCCTACTTATCATTACTCGTAAATATTTCTCACAGTTAGATTTATCTATGACAACTTTGTTCATCTGGTATCTGGTTTCTCTGTTTACATCTCCTATATACCTAATAGGGTGTGTCAATTTTGTCAACATGTTAAAAATCAAATTTGGTAGTCAAACTATTGTGCCTCTTTATGTCTAAACTTGAGATTAGCAAACAAAAATGAATTGAAATAACCCTCACCTACATCAATTATGCCTTAAAGTTTCAAATATCAGTATTTCAACAAATTAATGAGACTTGATTAGAATTATTCACTTGATATTAACTAATCTCATGTAAGCATATGGATTATGGTGTATTTTATGGTTCTATAGCTTGTGTACAATATGCATGTCAGAACATGAACATGAACAGGCTCTCCGTGTGGGACAGTTTAATTCTTGTTTTGACTTGTACCAAGCGTGAGGATAAGGCGCCCGGCTCACTCTCCTTCTAGATATCATAGACGGTGGTTTGCTCTCATTGCACTTGCACCTACTCTACCAGACGAATTCTACATTTTAATTATTGTAAGTAGGGCATATTGATTGTCGCAGTTACTTATATCATTGTATAAAACATTATGTTCTAAGAAATTATTATGTTATTTCTGTTACAGCATTTTTGATAAACAAATTGATATTTTTTGAAACAACAATTAAATTATGAAACATTGAAATATTTTTCTATTTGTCAGATAGTGTGAAGATGTCAAAATTGAAGACAAGAAGTCAGTTGTCAACCCACTTGAGCCTGCTAGTTGGTAAAGGGAAGGAGCTTCCTGTATCAGAACTTCCAACAGTGAGAGACATGCTAAGATTAGGGTTACTCCTTCGAGAAAAAAATGCAAAGGACAGAAGGAACTATACAGATAAAGAACTCATAAATGACATGATAGTCCCTCTTCTGCATCAATGGACAAAAGCTAATGCACTATTCAAACCACCTGTGATTAATCAGTGTCGAACTATTGAGCTAAAACTAACGAAATTATGGCACAAAGCAGTTGAAACATCACTTGGTAAAGGAAACTTGGCCAGGAAAAATGAATTTCTGCACACACTTGATACTCTGTTTGACATTTTGACCTGCAAGTGCTCCATACAATTATGTTCTGAATCCAACTGTTCTCACTCAGGTAAGAGAGAAAATAATTCCCACATTGATTGTGGTTGTCCTCGTGAAAAGAAGATCCCTGTTTTAGAGCTTGAATTTATAAAGGCACAGAGGACAAAGGCAGAAGACCAAGGAAGTATGCAAATGGGTTCAATAGATTATTCAGAAACAAAGAAGAGAGAACAAATCCGAGAGAGGGAACAAAAGAAGAAAATGAAGAGTGAAGAAGCCATCCAAAGAGAGGAAGAGCTGTGTCAAGATGTTTATCACTTCTTTGATAGTTCTTCTGATGAACAGGAAGCAACATCAGATGATAGTTCCAAAGAGCCATCTGAACCTTTACCAAAGAAAATGAAATACAACACAAGAAATAATTCAAACATTGCTTTAGCTAGTATTCGCCACCATGCTGGACTTCGTGAGGCTGCAGAAATTGCAACTGCCGCTTGGATAGATGCAGGCCTCATCAGCCGAGAGGATGTATCTTTGGTGATAGATCATAATAAAATTAGAAGAGCACAAGAAAAAATAATGAAGGAAATATCTGATCAGCATGAAAATGATTTAAGCGAGGGAGGGCTCTCCTGTCTTTTGTTTGATGGAAGAATAGATGACACAAAAGTTTTGCTAGAAGTAGAGGGAGTGAACAGAAAGTTTCCAGGTCTCATCAAAGAAGAACACTACTCTGTCTGTTCTGAGCCTGGTGGTCGGTTTTTGTTTCACTTTGCTCCCGAAACTGAAGTAGAAGGGAAGAAACATGCAGAGGTCATTGCTGATCATATTTTATGTTGGGTTCAGGAGAGAGGACTTGGCAGTTCACTGCAGGCTGTTGGTGGAGATTCAACTGCAGTGAACGCCGGATGGCAGGGGGGTGTAATGACGCATTTAGAGAAAAAACTAGGAAGAAGACTTGTTTGGATTGTATGTGATTTACATACAGGCGAGCTACCTCTTCGTCATCTCATCCAGGAACTTTATGGTCCTACAAAGAGCAACAACAAGTGGTCAGGTCCCCTTGGCATCATGCTGGATGAAGCAACACAACTAGAAATAAATACAACCTTTCCAAAGGTCGAAGTTGGCCCTCCCCTTCCGGCGTTGTCTGAAGGAGTCATCAAAGATCTCAGCACAGATCAATCCTATGCTTATCGTATTGCCCAAGCAATAAGATCAGGAGAAGTGCCTCAGTCATTGGCTCTCTTGGAGATTGGACCTGTCAGTCACAGCCGTTGGTTAACTACAGCTCTTCGTTTCTGCAGGATTTGGATTTCCAAACACGAATTGAAGGGCAAAGTGCTGAAGAATTTGAGGTTAATTGTTGAATTTATTATTGGAGTTTATCTTCCCCAGTGGTTTAGTGTGAAACTTAATCCTATGTGGGTGGATGGGCCCAATCACCTTTTGTTTCAATTGCAGCTAGTAAGAACACAGAGGAAGGTAGTGAGGGACATCGTGTTACCTGTGGCAAGAAGGTCCGCTTGGTATGCTCGATCAGAAGCAGTTTTGCAAGCAATGCTTTGCAGTCAATGTACCAATCTCCGAACCGAGGCTGTAGAAGTCATTCTAAAGATTAGAGGAATGCTAATAGATGACGACCAGTTGGGAGACTGTTCGTTTCATTCAAGAAAAGTTCCCCCAATAAACGTCAATGCCACCAAATTGTCAGAATTGGTTGACTTGAGTTTGGAAGTCTTAGAGCCACCATTGACAACAAGTCTAACTAGCCAAGAATTGAGAAACCTTAAAGAGACTCCAATGCAGGTGCCGAAGTGGCCTTCCCACACTCAAAGTGTGGAGAGATGTGTGAAAATGGTCACAGAAGCAGCGGGCCATGTTTACAGCCACGAGAGGCGAGAAGGTTACATCAAAGCACAAATAGCAAGCAGACTACTGATGACAAGAAACCAAAGCAAAGAGAGTATGAAAGCATTGGTTACTTTCAAATAGACTACGGATAATAAAATATGTTATGAATTCACAAATATGTACATTTAAAAATCCATTTGATGTAGGTAGGACTTATTATAAAAAAAAATTTATGCCAGAATATTGTTTTGCATGCTTAAAGACTACAATAAATTATGGATGAAGCAACACAACTAGAAATAAATACAACCTTTCCAAAGGTCGAAGTTGGCCCTCCCCTTCCGGCGTTGTCTGAAGGAGTCATCAAAGATCTCAGCACAGATCAATCCTATGCTTATCGTATTGCCCAAGCAATAAGATCAGGAGAAGTGCCTCAGTCATTGGCTCTCTTGGAGATTGGACCTGTCAGTCACAGCCGTTGGTTAACTACAGCTCTTCGTTTCTGCAGGATTTGGATTTCCAAACACGAATTGAAGGGCAAAGTGCTGAAGAATTTGAGGTTAATTGTTGAATTTATTATTGGAGTTTATCTTCCCCAGTGGTTTAGTGTGAAACTTAATCCTATGTGGGTGGATGGGCCCAATCACCTTTTGTTTCAATTGCAGCTAGTAAGAACACAGAGGAAGGTAGTGAGGGACATCGTGTTACCTGTGGCAAGAAGGTCCGCTTGGTATGCTCGATCAGAAGCAGTTTTGCAAGCAATGCTTTGCAGTCAATGTACCAATCTCCGAACCGAGGCTGTAGAAGTCATTCTAAAGATTAGAGGAATGCTAATAGATGACGACCAGTTGGGAGACTGTTCGTTTCATTCAAGAAAAGTTCCCCCAATAAACGTCAATGCCACCAAATTGTCAGAATTGGTTGACTTGAGTTTGGAAGTCTTAGAGCCACCATTGACAACAAGTCTAACTAGCCAAGAATTGAGAAACCTTAAAGAGACTCCAATGCAGGTGCCGAAGTGGCCTTCCCACACTCAAAGTGTGGAGAGATGTGTGAAAATGGTCACAGAAGCAGCGGGCCATGTTTACAGCCACGAGAGGCGAGAAGGTTACATCAAAGCACAAATAGCAAGCAGACTACTGATGACAAGAAACCAAAGCAAAGAGAGTATGAAAGCATTGGTTACTTTCAAATAGACTACGGATAATAAAATATGTTATGAATTCACAAATATGTACATTTAAAAATCCATTTGATGTAGGTAGGACTTATTATAAAAAAAAATTTATGCCAGAATATTGTTTTGCATGCTTAAAGACTACAATAAATTACTACCAAATTACTCGATTTTCAATTTAGCCAGTTCACCCCCTAAATTGACACACCCTAATACCTAAGTACTGTATTTACTTAAGTTAGAGTTAAATGAAGGTATTTAAACTATCAAACCAGAAGAATACACGTAGCAATGACTTTTAGATAAGATATATTTAAATTTAAACGTGTAGAGGATAGACATTGGTTTAGAAATAGAGTAGTGGACGAGTGGAACAAGTTACCAAACATCATCATTAACTCTAATACGCTGGATAGCTTCAAACATACTGTAGGTTGGATGGATATATGAGCGATAGGGGTTGGGTGTAAACGGGACTGTCCAGTATGACCTGCTGCAGTTTCATTCATTCTCTATATTCAAGGTTCCTAATGCCCGGGATTAATTTTTGTCATCCATCTGTGAATGCTTAAAGGGAAACCTCTCTTCATTGTGTATGGTGACCAGAACTGAACCGCGTAATTCAGGTGAGGTCTAACTAACTCTGGGTACATGGAGGACTAGCCACACCAGGGACCAGCCGCTTGAAGTGCTTGGTGGAGGTTGTACTTGATGGCCAGCTCCGAGTGTCACCTATACCGTCCTCCTCACTCAAGGTGGACCTGATTGTAGGGTGGTTGGCCAGGTGTAGATGTTTACTTATCAACCTAACCTAACCTAACCTAACCCCCAAAGTTGCTTGCATTAAGGAGTTTAATCTTAAGTTAAACTAAGCTGGGATGTCTAACGTTCAGGTGACCATTACCTTCATCATCTAAATTACATTACTAAGTGTTTTGGGTCAAACTATTATGAAAACGGAGAAGAAATTTCATCTGTCTTAACTTTGTCAATTCTTCAGTTAAAATCTTTGTCTTCCACGCATAGCTCTCTCTCTCTCTCTCTCTCTCTCTCTTCTCTCTCTCTCTCTCTCTCTCTCTCTCTCTCATAGACAGAATAACAGGATACGTTACCTTTCACCTCTCCACTCTGCTCTTAGGTGTGGCTCGAGGTGTGTTGTCAAGCTGGGGGGGGGGGGGGGGTGTTAAGTGAGGAACGTTTTAGACCCGTCTAGTACATGGGATACTTTCTCACCACGTATTTACTTCATATCCTGTCCTTAGCGTGTGACCTAGCGTGACCTTACATCATCGTTAATCCTCTGTGGTTCCCTTGTTGTTGTTGTTGTTCCATTTCTCCTTATTTTTGTACTTGTTTTTTTTTTCTCTTGTTCTTCTTCTTGTTCCTGTTCCTCTCCTCCTCCTCCTTCTTTTTGCAACTGTTCCTCTTCTTCTCTTCCTCCTCCTCTTCCTCCATCTACTCTTTCTCCTCCTCCTTCTCTTCCAAGCCAAATTTCTTCAACCACCATCACCACCACCGTCCCGCTACAACCACCACCACCAACAACAACAATTACAAAAAAACACCATCACTACCCCTACCATCACTACCCCTACCACACCTACCACCACTACCCCCACCACCACTACCACCCCTACTATCACTACCCCTACCACACCTACCACCACTACCCCTACCACCACTACCACCAGTATTACACAACAGGAAGAACGTGTTCCGAGAAGCAATTTGGCCCGGGTGAGTTTTTGGGACCTCCCGACGTTCTAGGAAATGTGTCCTGGGAATTTATGGCTTGACAATTGTTGTTCGTTCACTGAGACGTCACACGCGGAGCACAAGTCAAACGTTTGGGAGTGTGGAGATGGTGTAACGGCCCTGGATGGAGTAACATAACCACTTTAATATTAGGTACCCCAGTTTATTCCAGCTTAAGATTTGACACACCAGCTTATTTCAGCTTAACATTAGACTCTCCAGCTTATTTAATTTGATGATTAAACACCTTAATCCGACTTGGGGTAGGTTAGGTTACCATTCGAATGTTTAATCTTAAGCTGAAATAAGCTGGGGTGTCTAAACTTCACGTGAATCACCATCTTTATCAACACATTCTTTTGTTCATTCTCTATCCCGTCTTATTGAGTTCGTACCAATGTTAGAGGGAATAAAAACACTAGTGGATCCCAACAGATGAGAACTTACCACTGTGGGACAACCAGACTCTCCCCCTCAGATAAGACTCAGGATGTAGGTACGTATGGCGAGACGAAACGAGAGAAAACAAGTACAGAAAATAATCTGGATCATTAAAGAGACACGTTGTTAGTGTATGCTGTAAGAGGATTGAAGGTTGTGGGGTTCCCCAGGGGTCAGTCCTGGGCCCACTCTTGTTCATAATCTACATAAACGATCTAGATACTGGGATCAGCAGTGACATAAGCAAGTTTGCAGATGAAACTTAAATAGGGCGGCAGATTAATTCAGAGCAGGATGCAAATGCATTACAGGAGGATCTAAATAAACTGCAGGAGTGGTCTGAAAAATGGCAAATGAAATTCAACACCAGCAAGTGCAGCGTACTTAATATTGGAAGAAAAAATACCGATAATGTATACAGCCTTAACAACATCAACCCAGAGAAGTCGACTTGTGAAAGAGAGCCTAGGGGTACTTGTAAGCCCGGACCTACGGCCTAGAAAACCGTGCCTTAATGTTCGAAATAAGGCAAACAGAGTATTGGGTTTTATATCTAGAAGTGTAAGTAACAAGAGTGCAGAGGTCTTATTGCAACTATATCTTGCGCTAGTCAGGCCGCACCTCGATTATGCAATTCACTTCTGGTGCCCCTATTATAGAATGGATATAAATTCACTAGAGTCGGTGCAGCGAAGAATGACAAAAATGATTCCGGGACTTAGAAACCTTCCATATCAGGATAGGTTAAAGAAACTTAACTTGCATTCCCTAGAAAGACGAAGAGTGCGGGGAGATATGATAGAAGTATTTAAATCGGTGAAAGGAATCAATAAAGGGGATATAGATAAAGTTCTTATAATATCCGAGCAGGATAGGACTCGGAGCAACGGATTCAGGTTGGATAAGTTTAGGTTTAGGAGGGAGATAGGAAGAAACTGGTTCACAAATAGGGTGGTGGACGAGTGGAACAAGCTTAGCAACTTTGTAGTGAGTGCTGGAACTCTGGAAAGTTTCAAAAGGAGGCTAGATAGATTCATGGATGATAGAGAGTGGTAGCAACTCTCGACAGGAGCAAACATGCACAGGCCAACCGGCCTATTGTAGACTCCTTATGGTCTTATGGCGAGAGGAAGGAAGAGTGTGTGTGTGTGTGTGTGTGTGTTCTTAAGACTTAGCGACAGTGACGTCTGAGTTTGGGCTCAACATAAATGCGTAATATAATTTAATTTACTTATTTGTCCTGCTTTTCTGTCATATATGGAGGGATCACGTGGAAGTAAAGCACCCCAGCTAACCTAACCTAACCTAACTAGCCTAACCTAACCTAACTAGCCTAACCTAACCTAACCCAACCTAACCTATCCATAGGCTTCCAGGTAGCGTTAGGGTGTTTAATTACCAGGTGAAATAAACTTAAGTTCTAAAATTTGAAGCGATCCAAATTCTTCAGTTATAATAGAATTAATGAATATATGGTGTGTGGTGTGTGGTGGTGGTGTGTGGCAGTGTGGTGTGGTGGTGGTGGTGTGTGGTAGTGTAGAGTGGTGTTGTCTGGTGGTGGTTGCGTGTGGTGTTGTCTGGTGTGAGATGGTAGTGGTGTTGGTTGTGTGTGGTGTTGTCTGGCCTGTGGTGGTGGTGGTGGTTGTGGGTGGTGTTGTCTGGTGGTGGTGGTGGGAAGAGTGACACAACACCACCACTCTGAGTCGGGGTAAATATTGTGGGGTTCCCAAGGCCATGGGCTTCCCGAGGGGTGTTGGGTATCCCCTCTCCTCCTCCTGCCCCTCCACCAGTACGACCCTCTCCTCCTCCTGCCCTTCCACTAGTACGACCCTCTCCTCCTCCTGCCCCTCCACCAGTACGACCCTCTCCTCCTCCTCCACTACCACCAGTATGACCCTCTCCTCATCCTCCACCATCACTAGTACGACCTTCTCCTCCTCCTGTCCCACCACCAGTACGACCCGCTCCTCCCCATCACCACCAGTACGACCTTCTCCTGCCCCACCACCAGTACGACCTTCTCCTGCCCCACCACCAGTACGACCTTCTCCTGCCCCACCACCAGTACGACCCTCTCCTCCTCCACCATCACTATTACGACCCTCTCCTCCTCCTGCCCCACCACCATTACGACCCTCTCCTGCCCCACCACCAGTACGACCTTCTCCTGCCCCACCACCAGTACGACCTTCTCCTGCCCCACCACCAGTACGACCTTCTCCTGCCCCACCACCAGTACGACCTTCTCCTGCCCCACCACCATTACGACCCTCTCCTCCACCATCAGTACGACCCTCTCCTCCTCCACCATCACTAATACGACCCTCTCCTCCTCCTGCCCCACCACCATTACGACCCTCTCCTCCTCCTGCCCCACCACCAGTACGACCTTCTCCTGCCCCACCACCAGTACGACCTTCTCCTGCCCCACCACCAGTACGACCTTCTCCTGCCCCACCACCAGTACGACCTTCTCCTGCCCCACCACCATTACGACCCTCTCCTCCACCATCAGTACGACCCTCTCCTCCTCCACCATCACTAATACGACCCTCTCCTCCTCCTGCCCCACCACCATTACGACCCTCTCCTCCTCCTGCCCCACCACCAGTACGACCTTCTCCTGCCCCACCACCAGTACGACCTTCTCCTGCCCCACCACCAGTACGACCTTCTCCTGCCCCACCACCATTACGACCCTCTCCTCCACCATCAGTACGACCCTCTCCTCCTCCACCATCACTAATACGACCCTCTCCTCCTCCTGCCCCACCACCATTACGACCCTCTCCTCCTACTGCCCCACCACCAGTACGACCTTCTCCTGCCCCACCACCAGTACGACCTTCTCCTGCCCCACCACCAGTACGACCTTCTCCTGCCCCACCACCAGTACGACCTTCTCCTGCCCCACCACCATTACGACCCTCTCCTCCACCATCCCCACCCTGACCCTCTCCTCCTCTACAACCCCACCATTGTTGTTGGTTTGTTTCAGGTGTTTCAGCTTGGTTGGGTAGTGGGAGTTCTTTGCAGCGTGTATTTCACGGATGACTGGGTTGTGAAGGGACCTGTAGCGGTTGTGGTCATTGTGATTGTTACGTTTTAAATGCAGGAAAGTGGTTTTCTTACCGTAGAAATCAGATACCTTCACACTGGTTACTCACCCAGGAGATTATGGTGTATCACTACGTAGAATTTCACTCTGCTTCCGGCATTCAGTGCGTTGTGTACTTGATAAAGGATGATTTAATGAATTACTTTAATTTCCCACATCCATCTAAGTTATTGGTTATACTTTGTAATAACCAAATAGTCATTACCTTTGGTAATAATATTAATAATAATAGAGGGATCACAGATACGGGCAGATCATTGCACTTACGTTTATTTGGCACAATTCCATACACTGGACTTATAATTTACATGGATAGGTCAGTCACTCACATTCACGCCACAGTACCGTAAGTTATAAGGGAGAGTTTGTCAACCTGGAGAATTAATCGTTTAGATCTATTAGGCCGGTCTGGAGTGCTCTTGTAGCAAACAGGCCCTCACCATTGATCACTTCCTTTACAGGATGTGTTAACTGGTCGCTGGACTTAACAACAATCGCGGGGATTTGCACACACCGACCCGTAGCACTGGTAGGACCCTATGGCCCCTGTTCTTAAGTCCGCGGAGCAGGAGGTCTTCTATAACCCAAGGTCTAAAGCCCACTGGCTAAAATGTGGTTTTGAGGCGTGAGATGACCCCTATCAGCTGGCCGGGTACCTTATCTCTACCTAAACAAACATTTGGGATGGGTTGTGCGGGAGGCCCAGCGCAACCCATGACAGAGATAAAAGGCGCTGTTTCTTTGATCCACGGCAAATCTGCTGGGTGTGATCTGGCGGACTTCTCGGGATACTAAGACGAAACCCAACAAACTGGGCTGTCAGCAGTCCATTGCAACTCTCCCTCTCCAAATCGTTGCAATACTTGCACCACTGGATCAGAAAAATGGAGAGCCAAATTGTGTGGTTGCAGCCTGCGCTCTTGCCTCACCACATAAACCAACTCACGCACAGCCATCATCCAGCTCATCATACTTCTCATCATCATCAAATCCCCGATACAGTGGCGACAGGGACAGACAGAGATGACTGCCGGGGAGACTCTTAGTCACACCTCTGCACATGGCTGGCACAGATAAGATGGTCGTTTATGCAATGGGTTCTAGGAAGCAGTGCAATCCGGCCCTGTCTGTGCGACTGAGCCGCCCTTTCGAGGAGTCACTCTGCTCACCCCACATGGGGAGGGGGCGAAAAAAGTTGCCCTAAACATAGCCTGCCTAAAGAACCAACTTGACTGGGCAACTGCACCCAGTAAGGTCATCCTTATGCGGCTGAGAACACAATCATAATCACAGAACACAAACAAAAACAAACTATGCAACCTCATATGGTCACTGCATGGAATGTCAGAACCCTTCTGGATACTGGCACAAATGAGCGTCCTTAAAGAAGAACCGCCCTTGTGGCAGAGGAGCTGGTTAGGTATAACATCGACATAGCAGCCATTAGTGAGTCCCGGCTCCCAGACGAGGGCGACTCACAGAATGGGAGTCTAGCTATACCTTCTTCTGGAAGGGTAAGCCTGATGCAGATGCGTATGCACACTTCGGCCTTGAGGTGAATGTATGCAAGACTCGGATTCTCTTTCAGCCTGTCCCAGGTTCAGCCACACCTCCATCATCCATCCAGCTTAACGGTACTACCCTCTCTAATGTTATCCACTTTCAGTATCTCGGCTCCCACCTGTCCACCACCGCGGACATCGATGAAGAGATTCAACATCGGATCAGATGTGCATCTCAAGCCTTTGGCAGACTCCGTACCCGTGTCTTCAGCTGTAGATAGCTAAAATTGTCCACAAAGCTGCATGTATATCGAGCAGTGGTCCTCCCCACCTTGCTATATGGCAGTGAGACATGGGTCACATACAGGAGGCACGTTAAGGCACTTGAAAACTTTCGCCATCGTAGTCTACGTTCCGTCCTCCGAGTTCGCTGGGAAGACAAGAGAAGAAATGCCAGTATTCTCGCTGACACCAACTGTAGGAGTGTCGAGGCTACAATTATCCACGAACAACCATGCTGGACTGGCCATGTTACCCGCATGGACAACAGTAGACTGCCAAAGCAGCTACTTTACAGTCACCTAACGAACAGTAAACGTAACGCTGGCGGGCAATTGAAAAGGTATAAGGATAGTCTTAAGACAAACCTAAAAATGTGCCAAATCGACCCCCTCACCTGGGAGACGATTACTCCACATCGTAACGCTTCGAGGAGCACCACACGGAAAGGTGCCAATACTTTCGAGTTAGCCCGACTGCAAACCGAGGCAGACAAGCCCCAACGCTGGAAAGACGCTGCCGCTGCCCCTCCCGCACTAGATGCAGCCCTTCACTCGTGCAACATATGTGGACGACCCTGCCGATCCCGTATCGGCCTCTCTAGTCACCTCAGAGCCCTCCAACGAAGGTGACATCCTTAATAACTCATATCTTTGTATCATAGCTGGATGATTGTCATACTCGATTCCGAGTGACAGCAAAGTACCACTATTTGTTAGTATAATTTACCCATATGGTGTCCACGTCATCCACACTGAGTACTTCAGTCCAGGGATGGTGAACTATCCACTGCCCGAAGAGACGCACTGCAGAGTCAGTAATCGGCCTGTAAGTCTTGATGTAGGGTCTCTGTACTTGAGTGGGAGTGGCAGCTGTGGACCAGAGCACTGATAAGTGTGTTGGTACTTGTCCGCTAAGTCAGTTAAGGTCATAGTGGTAATAGCGGCTGGTCCTCGTTCTCAGTGGTGTCAATTTCGCTCAAAATCCCCACATACTGAGGTGGTAATGAGGTGATTGATAAGAATGTCTCTGGTGGGTAAGCGAGATGAGTGGCATACTACACAGGTGTGTTTGAGTGCGTGTGTGTGTGTGTTTAATAATAATAACACCAGCAACAGTAATATAATAATAATAATAATAATAATAGGAATAATAATCATAATTCCAACAACAATAACAAAAATAATAATAATAATAAACTGTTTATTGTAAGGCTACATCACAAACTAGACTAACAATATAATGGGCAGAAGTAACTTATGCAGTGACATGGGGGGAGGGTGGTTGTTGAACAAATATTTTCATTATAAAAAGGAAAACAAATATAAAGTGAAGAAACAGTGTCAGTTGTAATGGATGGCAGCGACTGGTTTTTACCCTGTTGGTCACGTGCGCTAGTGTGTGTGTGGTGTAAATTGATACACTAAGAATATGAATCCAATCACCAAGTACATACACCTTGCACATCTCATTTGCCTATTCTTAACAAAGGTGAAAGGAAGAATACAAAATACAAGTAGATATTCTTTGTTAATGATTAAATTAACTTAACATATTGTGATGGAATTGAAACAGTGAATCTAATCAGAAATTAATCAGAGACAAAATAAAAAATAAAAATATTGACATTGCTGAGGCGTCCATGTGTGTTGTTCATGAAGGCGACTCATATAATGCTGTACAATCATCACAAGATACAGTCGTTTAGTATTATACAACCAAACCTTCTTTTAATTAAATCTGTTTTGCAGTGGATATGTGCTCAAGGGGTTGATGTGTCGTACTCAAGGGGTTAAGACATAGTAAGCAAGGTGTTAAGACATCGTTCTCAAAGGTTAAGATTGGATGGTCATTAGTTTCAAAAAGAACAAATGAACATCACAGAGACTAGAGTAAACAATATTTGTGACCTCAAGAGCTAGGAGCGACTCTTTATTGTGAGATCCAAGCAGACGCGTCCTCTTTGGTGATCAGGCCGCTGTCCAGAGCCTTCTGCACAAAGTCCCGTGTGGCGTGTTCAATGGCGCCTGACCTGCTCTTCTTCCGGGCTGGTGGAGAGAATTACGTCTTTAGTTCTGAATCTCATGATAATGTTACTACTATTTCCTCTTCTACTACAGCCTCCCCCAATAGCCACACCTTCGCCACCATTTTATTACCTTGATATTAAATATCCTAATACATAAGTAGCTATCCTATCTGTGTTGAATTAGTTGAGCCGCAGATCTATGCGGCATTCAGTGACTGTAGCCTCGTAGTCAATATCTGCAGCAGTTGTCGGAGTTGGGGCAGAGGCTCTCGTTCCCCTGAGGCAGAGCAAAGCCGACCGAAGGAGAGAGAAAGACAGTCGACCTCAATTCCTCCAAAAACCTCCATTGCCCGTTCAAAATGTTCTGGCTTCACGATGAGGAAGGACTTGCTGGCGTTTGGGTGGTACCCTATTTGTGGACCTCGCGATGTTACCAAGTCCCACCACTTTTTGATGCACTCCACTTTTCCTGCTCCTGTAAGGTCATCAGCATATGCTAGTTGTTTGACCCCAGTTGTTTCAAACTATATTCCTTGTTGGAGCACTGATAGGCCAATTGCATACAATGCCATTGCAACAGGGTCCCACTGTGTTGTTCCCTCGGTCGACTGTAAGATGGTATCACCTCTTGGAGCCTTGTTGTTTACTATATAGAGGTCTGATAGATTCCTATACGAATTTTCAACATACATTGCAAAGCTTGGACACTTGATCTTGATGTTGTGCAGTGCAGCCTTGCGGTTAAGTATGTTGAATGCGTTTGAAGCATCCACCAGGAGAACGGCCTCACAATCACGCTGCTCAAATATCAATCTCATGGCGTGAATGGCGGCTTCGCCGCCAGCCTGGTGGCCAGCACACACTTGCAGGTTCCCTGCTGCTGCCCTGACATCATCCTTTACCACCTCCATTATGCATTTGCCGATGATCCGCCTCAGCACTTCCCCCACCCCTATAGGCCTACATCCTGGTTTCTTTTCCAGAGGAATAAGGCGGCAGGCCGTCAGAGCATGGAGGTGTTGGCAGCAAGAGGATGCCAGCTTTCTTGCAAGGGCGGCAATGGCAGTGCAGAGATCGCTTGCTACAGGGCTAAACTTGTTTGTGCTGAGGATGACTCTCCAACCGTTTGCATCCAGACCTGAAGGGCCGGCTCCTCCTCGAGTCTTCAGTGCCTTTTTCCACACCATCTCTCCTGTTATTTTCTCGAACAGGACAGCGTTTGGTGGGGTATAGACACCCTCGAACCTGATGCCTTCTTCGTCGCTTGCAGGGGGATGTTTCTCTTTCAGTAGTTTTAATGTCTCTCTGTTTATTGGCATCACCCCACCGGAGGATTCCTCTGTGAGAGATCTTACCGCCAGAGACACTTTACCCTTTACCCACACGCATTTTGTTTCCAAATTACTACTACTACTACTACTACTACTACTACTACTACTAATAATAATAATAATAATAATAATAATAATAATAATATAAAAAATAGTAATATAATAATAATATAATAATGGTTTTAATGATAATAATAATAATAATAATAATGATGATGATGATGATGATGATATAACCGTGTCCAGGTGCCAAGTACACGTATATAACCGTGTCCAGGTGCCAGGTCACAGGTACATGACAGGTACTTACAACTGCCAGAGAAGAGGGCCCAGCCAGGACACCACATCTTGCCCTTGTAGTAGAGCTTCCACCTGGAGATGGTTGGTCGGTAGGTGTACGCACAGGAGTGGCCCATGAAGTCCACCTCGCTATTATGCCACAACCTGAGAGGGGGAGAGTACAGGTATGAGTCTCTCTCTCTCTCTCTCTCTCTCTCTCTCTCTCTCTCTCTCTCTCTCTCTCTCTCTCTCTCGTCATGAAGTAGGACCTTGAAGTGGGACGACTCACCCGCTCAGCTTCTGTAGGACGAGGGTGACTATACTTTCCGTATTTTGGCCAGTCACTTGAGACAGGACCATAAGCAACGCCAGCACGCCCACCACAACGCCCGTACACGCCCTCATCCTCAACAATCTGTACAGGGGGAGAGAGTTTCATTGTTGAGTTTATTGGTATTTCGTATTCGTATTTATTAATGATTCTGTGTGTTAATTTTGTCTCCTAACTGGTGCTAAGTGAACGTATCTAGTGGGGTCTCCTTAAACCTGTCATCACAAAATCTGGTGTCGAGCCGCCAGGGTCGACACCAGATGAGTGAATTTTTCAATTACACCAACGTATTCTATGGCCAACTATAAACGTTTGGGGGCGAACCATACGAAAAGGTGTTAATTCTTTCGAGTTTGCTCGACTCATACCGCCTGAAAGACGCATTAGATGTAGCCCTCCACACGTGCAACATCTGTGGACGGCCCTGCCGGTCCCGTATCGGCCTCTCGAGTCACTCATATCATTGAGTCAAAGCTGAATGATTGTCATAACTGACTGTGAATGACAGCTAAGTATTGAAGTAGTAATAATAGTACTAGTTCGTGTAGTTGACATCTATGTGTGTGTGGGTAACGTCTATGTCTGTACTTGTGTGTATTGTGCGCACAAGTGTGTGCAAGCGTTGACTCTGCCAGCACTGTTAACTCACCTCAGTAATGCAGCAGTGAAGAAGTCTTGAATATCGTCCACCAGATGTTGCTCTGTGCTCCGCCTGTTACGGGGACCAGGTCCGCTCTGTCAGCTGCCGTCCTCTGCGCTGTCAGATATACCGTATAACACCGTCTGCCTGATACAATGCCTCGGATGCTGTGACTCACATCCTAACCGGAACATAGATCACATGTTTCCCAATATGTAAAAAAAAAAAAAAGGGGACATACTGAAACGTTTTAGATCCCACACCTACTGATCCCCCTCACCTGTACCTTACCTGCTGGCCTCCCTCACCTGTACCTTACCTGCTGGCCTCCCTCACCTGTACCTTACCTGCTGGCCTCCCTCACCTGTACCTTACCTGCTGGCCTCCCTCACCTGTTCCTCACCTGCTGGCCTCCCTCACCTGTACCTTACCTGCTAGCCTCCCTCACCTGTTCCTCACCTGCTGGCCTCCCTCACCTGTACCTCACCTGCTGGCCTCCCTCACCTGTTCCTCACCTGCTAGCCTACCTCACCTGTACCTCACCTGCTAGCCTCCCTCACCTGTTCCTCACCTGCTGGCCTCCCTCACCTGTACCTTACCTGCTAGCCTCCCTCACCTGTTCCTCACCTGCTGGCCTCCCTCACCTGTACCTCACCTGATGGCCTCCCTCACCTGCACCTCACCTGCTGGCCTCCCTCACCTGTACCTCACCTGCTGGCCTCCCTCACCTGTACCTCACCTGCTGGCCTCCCTCACCTGTACCTCACCTGATGGCCTCCCTCACCTGTACCTCACCTGCTGGCCTCCCTCACCTGTACCTCACCTACTGGCCTCCCTCACCTGTACCTCACCTGCTGGCCTCCCTCACCTGTACCTCACCTACTGGCCCCCCTCACCTGTACCTCACCTGCTGGCCTCCCTCACCTGTACCTCACCTGCTGGCCCCCCTCACCTGTACCTCACCTGATGGCCTCCCTCACCTGTACCTCACCTGCTGGCCTCCCTCACCTGTACCTTACCTGCTGGCCTCCCTCACCTCTACCTTACCTGCTGGCCTCCCTCACCTGTACCTCACCTGCTGGCCTCCCTCACCTGTACCTTACCTGCTGGCCTCCCTCACCTCTACCTCACCTGCTGGCCTACCTCACCTGTACCTCACCTGCTGGCCTCCCTCACCTGTACCTCACCTGCTGGCCTCCTTCACCTGTACCTCACCTGCTGGCCTCCTTCACCTGTACCTCACCTGCTGGCCTACCTCACCTGTACCTCACCTGCTGGCCTACCTCACCTGTACCTCACCTGCTGGCCTCCCTCACCTGTACCTCACCTGCTGGCCTCCCTCACCTGTACCTCACCTGCTGGCCTACCTCACCTGTACCTCACCTGCTGGCCTCCCTCACCTGTACCTCACCTGCTGGCCTCCCTCACCTGTACCTCACCTGCTGGCCTCCCTCACCTGTACCTCACCTGCTGGCCTCCTTCACCTGTACCTCACCTGCTGGCCTCCCTCACCTGTACCTCACCTACTGGCCCCCCCTCACCTGTACCTCACCTGCTGGCCCCCCTCACCTGTACCTCACCTGCTGGCCTCCCTCACCTGTACCTCACCTGCTGGCCTACCTCACCTGTACCTTACCTGCTGGCCTCCCTCACCTCTACCTTACCTGCTGGCCTCCCTCACCTGTACCTTACCTGCTGGCCTCCTTCACCTGTACCTCACCTGCTGGCCTCCCTCACCTGTACCTCACCTGCTGGCCTACCTCACCTGTACCTTACCTGCTGGCCTCCCTCACCTCTACCTTACCTGCTGGCCTCCCTCACCTCTACCTTACCTGCTGGCCTCCTTCACCTGTACCTCACCTGCTGGCCTCCCTCACCTGTACCTCACCTACTGGCCTACCTCACCTGTACCTTACCTGCTGGCCTCCCTCACCTGTACCTCACCGGCTGGCCTCCCTCACCTGTACCTCACCTGCTGGCCTACCTCACCTGTAGCTCACCTGCTGGCTTACCTCACCCGTACCTTATCTGCTGGCCTCCCTCACCTCTACCTTACCTGCTAGCCTCCCTCACCTGTACCTCACCTGCTGGCCTCCCTCACCTGTACCTTATCTGCTGGCCTCCCTCACCTGTACCTTACCTGCTGGCCTCCCTCACCTCTACCTCACCTGCTGGCCTACCTCACCTGTACCTCACCTACTGGCCTACCTCACCTGTACCTCACCTGCTGGCCTAACTCACCTGTACCTTTCCTGCTGGCCTCCCTCACCTGTACCTTACCTGCTGGCCTCCCTCATTTGCCTACACTAAAATACGATTAACAATAAATAATGGTTCTGTAAATATCCAAGTATTGCCAATCATGGGGAAATGGCTCGGTAATGGAGGGTGGGTGGCGGGGGGGGTGGGGCGGGGGGGGGGGGCGTGGATCCAGCCGGGGGTGTGGGGAGCCCTCTAGGAATTCCAGTGACTCGTCAATATTTAAATGTCATCTCGTCTATGTATGTATGTTTGTATGTATGTATGTATGTATGTATGTATGTGTGTGTGTATGTATGTCATTTATGTATGTATGTTTGTGTGTTTGTGTGTATGTATGTATGTATGTTTGTGTGTGTGTATGTATGTATGTATGTTTGTGTGTGCGTGTTGAATGAATGTATGTATGTATTTATGTATGTATGTATGTTTGTGTGTATGTTTGTGTGTGTGTATGTATGTATGTGTTAGGTTCTGAATAATAAGTTCTATATACAGGAGAGAACACAAACACCTGTATAGTTTTGTAGGTTCGGTTTACTGGATAAGAGTATGTACACAGAGGGAAGCAGCACTCTCCCTTGGCTAGGCTCCTTGTCAACTGCTATAGACGACGTATGGCAAGTGATACATTAGCAGCTTCCATACGTCGCCAGGCACATTAATTAAGCATGTGGGATATGGTAATAACATTGCCACACGCTGCTAGCTAGGCTGAATAAATAATACATAAATGGAGCACATACATAATATACATACATGACATATAATCCAGCATACATAATATACATACACCTCCCTCCCCCCTATACGCTCATAGCAAAGTCTTGAGCGGACCTTTTCTTTTGGATCCGTTCTGAGCGTCGAGGGACTTCATCACTGGGAAGGGTATGGGACTCAACACTGGTGGCGGGGCCAGCAGAAGGCATTGTTACGGGTCGGAGAAAACGGCGGTTCCTCCACCACACACGACCACTGGGTAACCGCACCTGGTAGTCCCGTGACCTGCCGAGACCCATGACTACGCCTACTTTGTCCCAACGTAGGGAGGTCGGGTCCTGAACACGGACTTGGGTGCCGACACTCAACCTGGGGAGAGAACGGGCGTGGTCATTGTAGCGGGCGACGACGTCCTGAGCACGTTCGGCGGCTCGGCGATCACAATCCTCTGTCTTGGCCTGCCACTCCTTGGAGAAGGATTGAGGGTGAGCAGGGGCACAAGAACGAAGGGGGCGTCCATACAAAACCTGGGCAGGGGAGCGTCCGGTGTAGTTAGGTGTGTTGCGGAGTTCAAGAAGACCCCTGTCGAAGGCCTCGCAGTCAATGTTCCCAGAAGGGGCCACCTTAAGGATGAGGTGCTTCAGGGATTTGACAGCAGCCTCAGCGTGGCCGTTGGACTGCGGGTAATGGGGCGATGACAACACATGCCGGACTCCCCATCGGTCAAGGAACACAGCAAAGTCCCGGCTTGTGAACTGAGGCCCTCCATCGGTTCGCAGGCGTACAGGAACGCCCACGTCACGGAAGTAGTGGCGGAACTTGTTGATGGTGGCGGCAGACGTCGTGTCATTACCGCACTTGATGACAACCGGCCAACCAGAGAGACGGTCGACGATAACGAGGAAAGACTTTCCTGACACACAGAAAAAGTCGGCCGACACAGACTCAAAGGGGCGGGTGGGGTTGTCGTCACTCATGAATGGTTCCTGCTGCTGGCTGGGTTGTAATACTTGGCAGGGCTCACACGCACGGACAACATTGGAGATGTCGGAGTTGATGCCGGGCCAGAACACAGTCTGTCGTGCACGTCGTTTGGTGGCCTCAGCTCCACGGTGACTGTCGTGAAGGCGGGCCAAGGCGTGGGGACGTGATGCAGCAGGGACAACTACACGTGCTCCGTACAGAACAAGGTCTCCGTCGCAGTAGAGTTCATCGGGGAGTTTCCAATACGGGAGCAGGGTGTTGTGAAGATCGTAGCGGTTGCTAGGAAATCCATTCCTCACACACTCGACAAGTCGGACGTAGGAAGGGTCATCTCGGGCCGCTGTTCGAAGGTCCTCCATTGCCTTGTCGTCATCTGGTGACAGGTCTGAACGAAGGGATTGGACGGCATGGAGAGTGACCACAGTCCTGACGGAAAGAGCGAGGTCGGCGTCGAGTACATGGTCTTCTGGAGTAGGGCGGCTGACAGGAGAGCGGGATAAGGCATCAGGGATGCAGAGCTCCTTACCAGCACGCCACACTGCAGTGAAGATGTACGCCGAGAGCTTCTCTTTCAGACGCTGGAGGCGAGGGTTCTCAACGGCGTCTAGCGTGTAGTGGTTGAGGATCGGGACAAGCGGGCGATGGTCGGTCACTAGGTGAAAGTGTTGCAGGCCTATGAGGTAAAACCTGCACTTGGACATCGCCCAAACCACAGCCAACAGCTCCAACTCAATGGTGGCGTAGCGCGTCTCAGTGTCAGAGAGGAAACGCGAGCCACACTGGACGAGCCGGAACTGCCCTCCACCATGATCCTGCAGTAGGGCGTATCCCACGCCATACAAGCGTGAGGCATCTGTCTGCAGAACTGTCGGCAAGGCTGGGTCAAACGTGGCGAGGACAGGTGGACGAGACAGGGCCTGTTTCACTTGCTGGAAGGCCTTGTCGTGGTCGGGGGTCCACAGGAATGTCCTCTTGGGGCTCATCAGGGGGCGAAGTGGTTGAGCAGCTGCGGAGATGTCCGACGAAAACTCTGCTAACTGGTTGACGAGACCGATGAAGGACCTCAAGTCAGTCAGGTTAGCAGGGGTGGGAAAATCCGTAATGGCGCGGACCTTTTCCGGGTCAGCTGCGATACCATTCCCTGAGAGGGTGTACCCACAAAAGTCAACTGAAGAGCTGGCGAGAACAAACTTGTCGGCATTTAGGGTAATGCCGTGCTTCCGGCACCTGTTGAGTACCTCGTAGATACGGCAGAGGTGATCCATATAATCCTCGTCGTACACGAGTATGTCGTCGACCACTTTCACGCAGTTTGCCAGACCCTGTAGAGCCATATCACCTCGAAGACAGAAAGCGTCTCCTGTAGCGGCGAATCCCATGGGGCCACGGCAATAACTGTAACGTCCATGCGGGGTGATGAAAGTTGTGAGTGGTCGGTCTTCTTCGGCAAGCTCTATCTGCCAGTATCCACACAGGGCGTCCATCGTCGTGAAGAAGCGCGCCTTCGGGTTCACGCTGCGGATGGCTGCAAAGGGCGTGGGAGAAGGGTGCGCAGGACGAGACACCTGGTTGTTGAGCTTGGAAAGGTCAGTGGTGATCCGAACACCACCTTTAGGTTTTGCGACGACAACCATCGGGTGACACCATGGAGACGGGTCATCGCCGGTTGGTACAATAATTCCTTGGGCGACCATGGAGTCCAGCTCGTTTTTGACCGCCTCGCGGAAGGCCAGGGGAACCAGTCGAGGGGTGTAAATAGCGAATGGCTTCGCGTCGTCCCTCAGGTGGATCCTCATGGGGGGGCCTGCCATCTTCTTGAGAGGCTTGGATTCCAGAGCGGACTTGGTCACCAGAACGTCGCTGAATTCCTTCAGGAAGTACTTCCGAGCATCCGAAGGAGAGGTGTCACTGGCAAGAGGCAGGGGTAGGGCGGCAGCAGGGTCGTTGCTGCTCCCTTTTTGCACCCTGTTGGCGTGTTTTACCTCAAGAATAGGTTTGGGGAAGTCCTGGGAGATGATGGCCAACTCCTGACAATGTCTGTAGGACAGCAAAGGAGTCTGGACACCATTATGCACATCAATCCAGGCTTGACACGACCTGTTGCCAAAGGTCGTGGGATATGGTAATAACATTGCCACACGCTGCTAGCTAGGCTGAATAAATAATACATAAATGGAGCACATACATAATATACATACATGACATATAATCCAGCATACATAATATACATACAGTATGTATGTTTGTGTGTGCGTGTATGAATGAATGTATGTATGTATTTATGTATGTATGTATGTTTGTGTGTATGTATGTATGTATGTATGTATGTATGTATGTGTGTGTGTGTGTGTGTAATCTAGGGATAGATTTCTATGATTTCACTCCACCTTGTATTATTATTATTATTATTCGCACTACACATCAACGGTAAACATCAAGAGAGTGACTGAACAGATGTAGTGGATAGGGGCAGAAACATCCTACACCCCCCCCCCCCCCCGCCATCAACCAAACACGTATGGATCAAGTAAACAAATAAACAAATACATCATTAAGCATAACAAGAAAACAACTCATTAATATTCAGGATTATTTGTGCTGATGTATAAGGGAATGAAATCAGACGAAATATGTCGAAAATATACAAGTTGTTTTATTACTCGTTGTATACACAAGTACTGATACAATACAGAGATATACGAATAATGGTCATGAATTAAATAACTAATCCATGAAGACATTTTGGCGATGATGGTTTAATCTTCTCGGGATGATCCGTTAACACCTTTAGGACGCCACACTGAGCCACTGTGGTGGACGACACTCAGTTGTCCAGCCACTCCTGGGCGTCCTGCTGGGTGATGAGGCCTGCTCTGAAGGCCTTCCTCACGAAGTCAGTGGTAGTCTTCCCGACCACGCCAGACCGGCTGCGGGTCTGGGCTGTAACACAACATAAACACAATTAGTGTGTGTAAACAATAGGCAAGTTATATTCGTCTAATTACATTAACAAAAGTATCCAGTAATATCGTCATTATTTATAATGATTTTGTTACCTTTCTGATAATCTACCAAATTAATTAAAAGTTAATACAAATATATATATATATATATATATATATATATATATATATATATATATATATATATATATATATATATATATAATCAACACCTCAACCCGCCAGGATTCGAACCCA